>JANSTT010017126.1:0-18336 GCA_026745375.1 Platyura marginata | reverse complement strand
CTAATCCAACATCTACCTACGACTCGAATTACTTTGTTCTCTATCTCATCACCTGATTCTAACACAAATATTATTTTAATCCCTCAAAAGGATGCATATGAAGTTCTCCTCTCTCTCTCTATCTCTCTATCCTCCTATATATATATATACATATTTAGTTAATACAGAACATACCGTAACTATATTCACATTAACCACCTACACGGCAAATATATTTTCTCATATATCAATTTCCCAATACACAACTACAACGGTGTAAATTTTCCATTCAACAAATATATACTGAAAGAGAAAAACCAACAACAACAACACACCGACAAAACCAGAAAATACGAAAATTTTCCATCCTTTTTCTATGGACAGGTGCAGAGAGATATTTTACCGATTGATATTTCCATTGCATATTATTTGGGAGTGGTTTATGTATACGGATTGTCGTCGGGGCGGCGTCGTGCCTTGAATTTTCTTTTAAAAAGCTTTGCGAAAAGCTAACATCGTCACAGTCAAGTTTGAGATTTTCTGTGGTACAGAACCAGAACATTTATCAAAAAACAAAAAAAAACAAAAAAAAAAAAAAAAAAAAAATTAAAATTCGTTTGAATTGCGGGGGAATTTTCCTTTATTTTTTTCTGGTATACTGGCACAGAAGAGACATATCATAACAATATTTAAATTACCATAGGGAAAGCTCATTTTCATTGCCATCATAAAGCGAGAGTAAAAAAAGAAAAAAAAATTATTCATTTTTTGTTGTTGTTGTTGTAACAGTGAACAATAAAAAGTGCAAAATATTCGAGTGCCATATTTTTTGTCGTTTTGAATTAATTTCCAATAAAATTATTTTTTTATTGATTTGATTTTCATTTTGTTGTTTTTTTTTTTGATTTTATTATTTTCTGATTTTCCACATATTTAAAAAAAAAATACATATTTTGTGGGCCTCTAGCGTTTTGCTTTTCATTTATTTCACAACAAAAAAACAACAACAAAACAACAACAACGACAACAACAACAAGTAGGAAAGAAAAATAAAATAAAAATTGAAAATCGGAAAAACGTTGTTTTTGTGGTGGAAAATATGTCGAAAATAATTTGGTTTACGTTGTTTGGTGTTTTATTTGCGTCGCTCCCATTTTCTGTGCTCGGAATCGATTTGAGCCGTCTGTATGGACACCTGGGACCACCAATTCAGAAACGAAGCGGTAAGTTATTTATAATACCTAAATATTAATTATTAATTTCCATTAATTAATTTTTTGTTTTGTTTTTGTTTTTACAATATAACCGAAATTATTTATATTCATAGATAAAATATCGAAAAAACATCGAAATTTATTTTATATCGAATAAAATAATTCAATTGAAAAAATATTAAGAAAATTTATTTTCAATTTTATGCAAACAGGTGAAAAATATAAATTGCTCAGTGAAAAGAAAAGATGACATATGACATTATGTGTGGGTGTATAATAAACAATATAAGAGATCAAATATGTTCGATTCTTATACATTTTTTTCAATTGATGAAATCAAATTTACTTGAAATTATTTCAGTTGAATTGTTATTATGCCCACCACCTGGCATTATATTTATATACGAGTATGCAGGTACTTATTGTAGATAGGGAGTGGGTATAATATTTAATCTGCGTGGGTGTGTATTTACCACCCAATTCGATTTCAAATTTTGTTCACCATTTGTCGATAATAATCATTTCTTTATTTAAATAATTCATTCAAATATGTACACAGAGAGAGAGAGAGAGCGAGATAGAGTGAGAGCTACTTACCTAATTATGTACAAATATACATTCTTGATGTCCGTCTTCTGTCATTCTATTAGGTACCAGAAACTTTATGAACTGTTACACGACACTTTGTTATATAAATGATAATTTGGATAACACATAACTGTAGTATATACTTACATACATAGGTATATATATATATATATATATATATACATATTCATAGCTATCAGTCGCACATCGTAGAACAATGGATTAGCATAAAGATTTTCAACGTCAGATTAAGGATTAGATTTTAAATGAGCTGACGTCCTTTTTTTTTGTGTCGTCTTCTTGTTGCTTGTGACTCTATATATATACGAGTACGGTATGTACTTGTACACTGTACGTACAGTTGTGCTCGGCTGTATTAAAATATTGTTTTTCATATTATGACACCAAGTGAGCTTTTTGTAAGCTTTCCATTCAGATTGAAGATTTTTACCGTCTGAAAATAAGTTAATGGCGGATGGTGAGTGTTTTTTTATTTATTTTTTTTTTTTTTTTGTTTTTTTTTTGAGGAAATATTTTAAATGGTAAAAGCAAAGCTAAAATGAAAATTAAATTATTCAATTCGAGACGTGACATCATTTTAGGAGAAAGAGAAAAAAAAAAAAGGTCATCACGATTTTCGTCTATCTATTTGTTTTGGGCGTCCGTTTGAGCATAAATAATGGATAAAATAGAGAAATTACATTAGTTTCGAGGATATGTCGTGTGGAGTTTTGTATTGATCCCATATAATATAAAGGAATATAAGATATTGATGTTGATGTGACATCATACATTTTAAATTAATCTAAAATGATTTGTATAATGGTAGAGAGAGGTGTACGCTTTGCCATTTGGATTTGTATAGTGACAGGAAGTTGTTTGAATTTAATGGAAATAGAAAAAGGTTTTTGATCTTTTCTAATAGTTTCTAAGTATATATTCTCTCTATAGTAGCACATTCCGATAATATCATAGAAAATCGACTCTAAATTAAATATTCAGAGATTGAAATTAGCAGAAAAAAAAATTTAGATTTATGTTGGACATCCGTTTGGAAAAGTCTTTGGAATACCATTTCCTGTATCGATCAATTATTATAATAACATTTTATGGATTATTTCTACGGATATATCTACACGGATATTTGAATATTGATATTTCCGCGAATAATTTTTGCAGTCAATTTCCAGAGTGCGGATTTATCTGCGCATTGAAAAATAGACCTTTTTAATACTATATATACCTATGTATATCTAGATTGTAGAACTTCCGGGAAGTGATCGGAATATTTATTAAAGGCGAAAGTAAAAACCTTTCATAAAAAAAAAAACGAATAAATAAATAATAAAACTAAATCCATTCGGGCATTACATCGAAATAAAGAGAGAGAGAGAGAGAGAGAGTATAAGAAAAAAAAGCAAACGACAAACAACCCCCCCAATCTAATGGTTTTATGTTCCAGTAATATCCCATCGATCCCTAAAACTTGACCTATATATTTTAACATTATATGCGGTCATGGTATAAAAATCGTCTTATTTATTAGAGCTGAGACACGTATATGTAGGTGCCACCCACACCATATGTAGAATAATTTCACAAAATCAGAAGCATAAAATTGAACTATACTAAGTCAAAAGATCAACAAAATTAATTTTATGCTACCTACAACCAAAATTAAATATTTTCTTAAGTCAAATAATTATGTTCATTCTATCAATAAATATTTATGAAGAAAATTTCAGCTACGACATTGTTTCAACATATATGTGGGAGGTTTAGTAAAAGTTTGTTCGTGAATCGTTCATCAAGACAAGAAGTTTTCTAGAAATTTCTAGTAGGATAAATGTTTTTCAAGCAGAATAAATACTATTTATTGGTTGAACAAATTTTTGTAATATCTGCTGCAGATGGTTGGTATAAATAAGGTAAAGTTTGGAAACTTCAACGTTTAACTATACATACATTTTGTAGTCAAATAAGTATCTAACCATATTATGTAAGAAAGCTCTCTTTAATCAATAAAATTACTGTGTATTTATGGTAAATTGTTTTCTACATCTTGGCATCTTGAAAATTTCTTTTTTCATATAGGTACACCATATAGGTACACCATATAGGTACACCACACCATTTATTTGCCAAAGAAAATTACTAATATTTAGAGTAAATGAATGAATGAAAATTAACGAAATATTGGTTTTTGTATATATACCGAAAAAATTCATGAGACTTAACTCTAGAGAATTCAAAAATTTGTCTAAATTTAAAAAAAAAAATCTTTTTTTGGATTTTGCACTCTATAGTGCTAAAAACATTTTAGGAAAAACGGTCGATGAAGCAATCTTAAAAAATGAAAATGAAAAAAAAATGTTTTTTTTTTAATAAATATTGTAATCTAATTAATCTTCGGGAAACTTTTCTCTCCCAAATAGGTAGGTACTTTGAATGTCTATCAGAAAAAAAAAATATTTGGCCATTCTGTCCATGGATATGGTGAGACATTTCTATAAAAATACTGATTCCAAAATATCATATCAGTAAAACTTTTTTTAAAAATAGAAGAATTGGAGTTTAGACTCGAGATTATCCTCAAATTAAGGTTAAGGCTTGTATAAATCCAACAATATATAGCTGTTTGGGTTTATTACGTCTTTTAAATTTATTTTATTTTTTAAAAATTTAATTTAATTTTTTTATCCGAAATTAAGCAATTTGTTCCAAATGGTAAATTTGTGAAAATACATGGGAAATTCTTTTTAAATTCAAATTTATGTAATTCAGGAAAAAAATAAATTATTTTCGGGTTTTCCCAATTTTCTCTCACATATTTCTTAGATTTTCATTAAAAATGTCCTCAAAAAAAAAAAAAAAAATCATATCTCCCTAAACTACGGGACCATTGTTTTTGTAGAAATTTATCAATTAAAAAAAAATATTTGGCCGATCGACAATCGTTAGGGTGCTTGCATATTTTTTTTTTAAATTGGTAAGGAGAGATAGGGGTACTGCAGTATATGAACCATTTATTTACTTCAGAGGCTCATAGACTGATCAAAATGGCCATTTTTGTTACTTTTTTTGTTTCCTCGATATATGTACATAATAATGTATCTCTACGGAATTGAAAGTGTCCTTTTAACCTTGTTACAATATTGTAATAACAATCACTGTCACTGCCACTCGAAAAAAAAATCAATCAACCCAATACAAAACAATGTTGGTGTTTGAAAAATTATATTGATTTTCACTTGAGTTTACTATTCAGCTATACAGAGGTGACTATATTTCCTTTCCTTTTGATGATCTTGACATATGTTATCTTGTATGCCATCATGTAACAATGTCCCTAATCCTTTCTTATCCTTAATTATCATTATCATAGAATAACTGAAATCTTAAATCTTATATCCTTGTAAATTATTAAAATTAATTATTTTATATTATATTGTTGTAAAGATTTTTTTTGTTTGTTGTCGGCTAAGCTTGTGGGAAATCTTCAAAATCCTTCTCAGAAACTTAAGGCAATTTCAGTTTCATTTAAAATTGACAGATTAAAATATAAGGTGCTGAACATAAGGTCTAACCTTATAATATAAATATATGTAGATACATTAGATATTTGCAGATATACAAATATATGTATTTGTGTATAATCTGAGATATTTGAACATTTTCGTTCATATTTTATGAATTCATGTTCCCTTTAGCTACCAATTATTCATAACTAACGAAACCACACACACAGAGAGAGAGAGGGAGAGCAAACAACCTCAGGTTTATTTTGGTAGCTATATTTTTACTAATACAAATTCAGGCCAGAGTATTCTGTGCGAATAACAAAAATATTTGTTTATTCAGATTAATATTTTATACAAAAATACCAATGCTCCCTGGATCCATAAAACATTATCTCTAGAAGGTTAATAAATAAAATGTTTGAATTTTTGTAATGCATAAATAATTGCTTACTTTGGTGTAGAATTATTATTGATTATTATCTTTAAATTTAGAATTTTATACGTAAGAGTAAGGTAAATATATTTAAGAGACGAGACGTCATAATAAATAGTTGAAAATCATTTAATGACTTATTCATCAGCCAACAAATTTTCAATTCAAATGGTTAGAAAAAGCTAAGTGAATTTTTGTTTGTTATTTTAAATCATTGCTCTGCGTAATTATCAATAAAAGTTAACTCGGTTTTTAAATTTGTTAATAAATAAATTATTGTCATTAATGCTTTACGCGAAACATAAGATTTTTAAAAATATTTTTATATTACACATTTTGGGTATTATGGGATTTTTTCCAGGTATGGGTGATTTTTTTCAGGAATGGGTGATTTTTACCAAGGATGAAAAGGATTTTTTTCCAGGAATGGAAGAGATTTTTCCTGAGAACTATTAAGAACTGTTGAGTTTAAAATGGAATTTATATAATACGGCTTCATGGAAAAAAAAATAATATCTTGCTCTCGGATTAGTTGGGTATCAAACCCTAAACTTTCTACGCCAAAGTCAAGGTACTGAACGCACTGAACCAAATGGTTGATAACATCGATTAGTCCGCACATATTAATCATAAAATAAGAAGAATTAAACAAACGATTCATATTAGTGGGGCTATTTAGTAGTCGTTCGATCTTCCCACTCATGGGAATTTTGATTTTGTTTGTTTAATGCTTCAATTCTTTAATATTATGGATTATGTTGAAAATAAAACAAACAATACAATCGAATATCTTTTAAAAAAATAATTGAAAGCAATACAGTTTGATAAATACAAACAATTTTTGGGATTCAATCTAAAAATAAAAAGTTAAACGATACGATAAATGTTGTTAAGCCGTGATTTATTTGATAAAATTTTATAGAAATATTACACACAAAAGAAAAAAAAAGAAAAAAAGAGCTCCCTAATCCCCCCGACAAAAATAAAGCAGTATAAACATGAAAACCATCAGCAAAGCGTGTTAGAACAGAACTTAAATCCCAAAACAGCTATTGAACGAAATTATGTGTGCAATTTGCTGCAAATTGTAAATGTAACCTTTATATTCTTGCTGTAAATGCAGTATTTGTGTACCTACATATATGTACGTAAATATCTTTGTGTATAGTATAGCTGCTACTTATTTAGGTAGATGTAGTACATAATGTGTGGCTGAAAACTATTTCAAAGTAATTTTGTATTTAAATTAGTTTCCTAAGCTTAAAAGCTAATATGTAAATTATTTCCATTAATAATGAACTCGAATTTAATATTAGAAATAATGTAGAGCTTGGGTGGTTAGGTATGGGAATAAATATGAAAACATTTTTCCATCCCACGTTGGGCGCCTTTTTCAATTTTTTTTTTTCATCAAATATATTATTTTCATTGTGAATCCTTTTGAAAAATTATTTGCAATTTATTGGGTATAAAAAAAATTTAATGATTTTATTATTCATTATTCTCCATCTTATTTTGTCTTTGCTTCATATTACATATTGTATTACTGTCTAAAACAACATAATTATAAGATACGCAAGATAATTATAATTTTCCAAACAATTAAAACCAATCATTAGTCTAATTCTGGTAGATATTTTTCTGAACGAACACATAAGATTACTCTCGAATATTGAATGTTTTTCGTTTTGGATAAATTGTCTAAGGAGTAATCTTGTAATTAAGTGAAAAAGATGGATTTTGTTTTTGATGGATGTAGCAAATTAAGTCTTCAATGTTTTGAGACTTTCTATCTAAATATAACCTATAGAAATGGTTCATTAACAATGATGGTATATAATGAGGTATCGAATATTTAATTAATGTTTTAGATAAAATTTTACATTATGTATTACATAAGGCGAGATGTATCTATGTATTTTGTCATTCATGAACAATTTTGAATGAAAATAAAATTTTAAGAAAATTTTGTTTTTCTTTTGTTAAATTTAAACGGGACTATTTCTTTCAATATTTAAAAAGGGTTAAAATTCTCCGGCAAAGCATTGAAATTAAATTCAATATTGATTATACCTCCCACTCGATTATGTTTGGATAATTTTCCATTTCTATTCCATCAATGTTTTCTGTCTGTTACAAATTTCTAACAAAACATTAAACTTTAGTAGTGGTAGTAGTACGGAGTATGAGAATTCGTTTCGATGGAGCTTATCAAAAGTCAATATTATTGCTAGCGACAAAAATTCGGAACGTGTCAAAGCTAATAATCATTTACAAGCCCATAAAACGTATTGCTCAAGCTTTTTCTGTGTAGAAGAACACAAAAAAATCATTAAATATATTTGGGAAATTACGTGCATATCAAATCCATAGATAAAATTAAAAAAAAAAAGAAAGTTTTTTTCAGAATGGAAAATTTTTATTGCCGTGCTGTTAAATGTTAGGAGTTCGGTACTTTAAAATTTATTATTAGAAATAAAGATATTTGAAATATCTACAAAGCCAAAACCCCAGGTCCAACCAATCAATTATTCCTTTCAATTTACGAGTAATTTAGTAACCCATAAATAACGTCCAGGTTAATGATTTTTTTTCGCTCTTACGTTTAAATAATAGAAACTATGCATAACCAAGAATTGTTTGGTTGCAAAAAGGTGTTGTAAACCGTTTTGACACTTTTCTTATAAGAATTTGAATTTTGTAAATAATTGTTTTGGTACCAGGCTGATCGTAGTAACTTTCACAACCAAAGTTATGAAATAGATAATTGAAACGTTCAAGTAACGTTAAATTACCATTCAAAATAATTTGACAATTTTGATTTCAAAATAACTTTGTAATAACCACTTTGAAACTCATATTTAAAAATTGTTCTTTGGTCATTTCTTTACAATTAACTTAGTTAATTATAAACAACATAAGAATTCCAAATGAAGACTTACACAAAATTCTTATAAGAGGGTTACTTTTCAGTATCCTATCAAACATTTCAATTTAAACGGAGCAGAAGTCAAATAATGACTTCTAAAAAGGACTTAAACAAATTCTGATTTAGACCCAGAGTGGTTTGTTATTCCTATTCGACATATTTGGAGCTGGTTTTTTTTCCTACATATTTTTAGGGATTCCGCATGAAGAACTTTTTCAGAGATGACTTCAGTATAGGTATAGGTACGTCACATATTTTACTCTCGAGATATATGTAATAAACGTAAATTGTAAAATGTTTCTTCTTGTCTTGGGTGCCTTATATTTGTCCATTAAATCTCTTTTCTGGAAAAAAGATGTGCGTGCATGCATTTGCATAGGTATCTATGTATTGTTATAAATTTCATATACAAATATCTACAATTCAATTATCTGACAAATAAAAATTTAACTTTTATTCGGCATTGTGTCATGTCATATTATTATTGTTTGACAAAAATTATATGACAAAGGAAATCTCTTTAATACTCCCTTTTCTTTCTTATATTCATATATGTACCTACACCTCTTCGTTAAACTTTCAATATTATAACATTTCCTTCAAGTAATTTAAAAAAAAAATGAAAAAGAGGTGACACATTCTATATGTATGTGTGCTTAATGTATAAAAAATAGCAAACATTTTTTTTTTCTTTTCTTTTTTTTTTTCAATTTTCCAGAGCGTAGAAATATAATATTTCAATCCTCTTTCACAAACATGGGGACCAATTTTATTTAATGTCAAAAGTAAACCTACGCAAAGCTTTTCAGGAAGGTATTGCTTAAAAATGTCTGTTTCAATTTAGCCACAGAATCTTAGAATAACGGCATATTGCAAAAAGGTTAACAATGAAATATCTACACAAATACGGGCGTACAAAATACAAAATGGTAAATTTTCAATAGCTATAGGTGTACGGTACGTAGATATACATACTTGCAACTTTATATCTGGGTGGCGTCAAATTTTCCGGTGTTGGCTTCCATTTATGTAGATATTTTCATTGTTTGTGAACAACAAAAGGAATTAAGATTTTTTTTTTGTTTCTTCGTCTTATGAATACAACCACAATGGATTTATATTTCAAGGGCACAAATAAGATATGCAAATATGTAACTGCTGCGAATACTTTATTTTTAAATTTAATTTTAATTTATATTTTGTATTAATAAAGGGAAAAAAATTATGATTAATTATTGGAGTTTGTAAAAATTGTACAAATAATTCACTTTGTGTCGTAGCGCAGTTAAAAAATATAAAAAATTGAGATTTTTGGAATTTTTCAAAAATTTATTTTTCAGAATATTAAAGTTTGATTTTTTTTTTAAATAGCTAAATTCAAATAATTCAAGTAATGTTGGATTTTTTGAAAATTAATTTTGAAACCTTTTTTTTTTTGAAAATATATTTTATATTATTTTTATGTATTTATTTTTATTTATTATTTAAATTTTTTTTCCCAAAAAAGCAGCTCGCACAAAATATGATAATTTCAAAAATACTATATTTTTGACATATAAAATTCTAATTTTTGTGGATGTGTATTGGACGACTTCCATTAATCAACAACAAAGGTTGGCCGAAAAACAATTTTCTAATGATTTTGATCTATTTTTCGACCAAAAATAAAGGGTAATTTATACTATTTTTGAATTCCACCAGGATAGTGCAGTCATTAGGGACTGCTTTGCTTTACTCAATATATTGAATTAATTATTATTCCAAAAAGACAAGAAAAGAGAAAAATGAAAAAAAAAATCAAATGAAAATTGCCGAAATGTCAATTTATATCAAAAGCTCTACTAAATTATCCAATACGATAATGAAAATTTATCAAAATTTGACCTTATGCTTTTATATTAAAATAACATTGAATAAAAACAAAAGTTTATTGAAAAAAATTGTGAAAATTGTCTTGAATTACGGCAGTGGCGTATTTTTTACCACAAAACCAGCTCAGTGATCAAGTAGAAAACCAATAAAAAAAAAACAAATGGCGCCACTTCGAAATTTTGACGTTTCACCAACATTTATCGATATTAGGCGCAACTGTGAAATCGACGTATCGGTGTATTTAATTATAATTAAAAATGACTCATTAAGTATAAAGAATCAGGTAAAATGTCTAAATCTGTCCGAAAAAAATTTCCCCTTTATAATTAATTTAAGAAGGTGAATGTAAAAATATGTTTAGACAGACAAAGTTTACAAGATGTAACGCAAAGCTTTAAAAGTTAAGTTATAAACAAGCTTCCTTTCACAACAACTTTTAAATTTTCAACAAAGTACCACTTCACCCCCAACAGAAAAATGAAAAACAAAATAAACAAAGCCATCATAAAAGTTTTTTTTTTTTTTAAATACATACTGAACAAAAAAAAAACATAAACAAACTTAACAAACATCCCAAAGACTAAAAAAACCTAAAAAATATTACAATAGCGATATAAGGTAAGCTCAACGAATATATATACAATATATGTATGTAAGTATATGTGCGATTGATGTCAGTTACTTATAAAAAGCATACGTCACATTCACATGAATAACTTTAAACGGAAAACATTACGTACGCATTGGAAGGCACTCGTAGATAGAATTTTATAATATCTCAAAGCAATTTCGTTTTTTGAGATTATTTTCAGGTTCAACGGAATGACCTTTATATGGAGGAATTGTTTCCTGTAAATGCATTAAATAAGGAATTAGTTAACGTTTCTTCTTGAAGATTCTCAAAATTCCATAAATTTATTCTGATAGAAGGAGGCATTTTGATGTTTAAATGTCATCCGTATGAATTTAGGAAAGAAAAAAATTGTGGATACATTGTGGGCTTTGATCAATTTGAACAATTAGATTCTGAATAATATTTGTCAGAAATGTGGCGTTTCTTATATATATTAAAGGTGAACAAATTTGATCTACTATTACGAATATACTGAGACAATACCTGGCCGTAAAAACCGTTAGAATCTAGTAATCGTCCTGAACCATACATCTTCAGTAACTCATTTCTGCGAACAAAAAAAGTGACAAAATTACATAATTAGGCAACCAATCCCAAAGTATGTTGCCCTTGAAAGAAAAAAATCAAAAACTAAATTTACGGGTTCTGAGCCTTTTTGTGACCTCCCAAAGAATATAATTCTAGGAGAAATTATGGTCTAGGAGGATGATAAAAAAAAACGCCATTGTGAACTTTAAGTCAAATCCACGCGAAGAAGTTTATCTCCACTCATTCGTGACAAAACTCTGACAGACTTAACAGAAATAACTTCCAACGGGTCGCATAGCCATAGATCCTCGTCTTTAAACTAACCACAATCTGATAGAGAATTTTTATTTAATAATCGGTAGCTTTCTTTACCGAAGTATTAAGTAGTTTTAAGTCTGTATTATGAACACTTTCTTCTTCTTGTCCTTCTTCGTTTATGGTTTATGGATTGGAATTTTGGTGGAATTGAATAAATTTTTGATAGATAATATAAGAAAATATCCATTTATTTTTGACATTAGTAATAAAATTGACAAATTGACTAGTTGGCCTTACGGATGTAAAAAACATGTTGATTCAACAATTGCAATGTGTACGATCGTTTTAATATCCGGGCAATTGCGGCAGACTCCTTTCTGTGTGTCATCTCCAGACCGCTGATGGTCGCGGTCAGATTGCGTTCTGTGTACCAGTACCTTTATCGTGTTCATATTATCGAAACTTTACTGTATTCCTTTTACAACACTAATATGAAAATATTTATAAAACAAAATCAATTTCCTCTTGATAGGTACTGTACTAAGTATGTATATAAAAAAAAAATGGTAGCAATATTTTCACGTCAACTAAAGATATTATTTTCTTGTCACAATGACGTGCACCATAAAATATTAGGGTCTAGCAGCAGTTTACCTTAGAAATGATTAAGATAAAACCTCACACGTATGCTTAGAGTTTTTATGAAGCTTTCACCATAATTTTGTGTGCATACGGACTAAGTTACATTACTCAGTTAATAAATTGTTGAGATACACATCATAATTTCGTAACGTATATCTATGTATATATATTGTCAAACTATACAGACATCATAATGTTCTAGTAGTACATACAAATATCTGTTTGCTCATTAGGTTACTTTTATGTGACAATATTTTTCTATTGTTGGGTAGCTTAAGGAAATATTAATTGTTGGGTGAGAGTGGGTGGTGAACTAACTCTCTATATACATAGCTGTACCTAAGCTTTCAATGTAATTATTTCGGATTTTTTTTTCTTTCCTTCATTACATTCTTTACATATACCTAACACATTTACAATTATATAGAGCTTTTTGTATAATTATGATAAATAATTGATAACCTTTGGCAATTATTATATTTCTTGTGAATCATAATCACATAAAAAATATATAAACCTAATGAAGTTCTATAAATAAATTAAGTCATATAATATAACTTGGTGGTTAATTATTATTATTTGTATAATAAATTGTATGCTGGGGGTGATTGTACGCCTGTACGGGGTGGATAGGTATAGCAAATAAAAGCAAAAGTCACAAATAATATAATTATCTAAATTGGTTTTTTCTGCTTTTAACAGCAGGCCATTGATCTTAGTCAACAACAGAAAATTGTCCTGCCACGAAGGACATATTTTAAATTAATTTCTATTTTATTTTTTTTTTTTTTTGGTTTTCCATTTATTTGTGGTACGTTCCATTTATTTGTGGTACGTTATAAAAGGTACGTTAATATTAATATTTAAATGAACCAGTAAAGAAGGAAAAATTGGCTACGCCGATTATAATATACCTGTATGCGTACTTGTTTATTATTTACAACTGTGTACGTGTCTATTTTGTCTGTACAATAAATTAACAAAGGGTAAATTGAATACAAATGATTAAAAACCTTAGAAATTATATAAAATTTAATGCAGCGCCATAACGGTATTTCGTGGAACTTTTTAGTCTATGAATGAAATCTTAATTTTTTTATTCTCTATCATTTTCATCATATTCATTTTTTTTTGTAATCTAAATACTTTTCCAGTAAATGATTAAAAACCCTAGAAATTCAATAAAATTGATTGTAGCGCCATAACGGTAGATCGTACAACTTTTTGGACTATGAATAAAATCTTTATTTTTGTATTCTCTATAATTGTTGTCATACTCATTTTTTCTACATTTCGACTACCTTTCGATTAAATGAATGGTTTATACCAAAATTAGGTGCACACTGTACCACAGCCTCCCCTATTTTTTGTCCGATTTGCTCCAAAAATAATAGGGATCTTACTGTAAGAATACATAATAAACTGTCAAAATTTCAGTTTTCTAGCATCAGCTGTTTGGCCGGAATCTTGATCACGGACAGACGGACGGACATGCATATTCCTACGATTAGTATTAAGGAGCGTTACAAACTCTGTACAAAAGTTATAATACCCTTTGGTTAACATCATACGGGTATAAAAACTATGTGCTGGTCTACATATGCGACTCCTTTATTCAAACAATTCCGTTGACACGTAAAATTTTTTGTTTCAATAAAACTTATCATTACACTTACTATGGCCAGGTGTTTTGATTTGATTCATAGGTGTCTTTCCATAAATCACACGATTAAGGAAGATAATTTACAATCAATCAATGAACTTGCTTTGTGAGCGCAATAATCCTTTGTTGAACGACAAAGGAAGTGCGGTAATGATTATTAATGAAATATAAATGAGGTACATAATTAATTTACTTCACTGTGATATAATTATCAGCGTATGTTTGAGAGGTTGAAAGGTTGAAAGGTTTAAGGAAATGGCCCTTCTATCAATTACCGGAAGTCTTCAATGAAATCGTTGGAAAAACATTGCCCACTTTAATTTCTTATCAAAGATTTGTATTTTTTTATGATTGAATATCGTCATATATCGTTGAAAAAGGAAAATCTACAGAATTGAAAATTAACTGAAGTCATTTTTCCTCAATAATTTTAGAGAAGGGTTGGGTCTAAATTAGCCCCGGTTGATTTTGCTCATCTAAGTTACTGCTGGTCGTTTGCAGCCTGGGATGCTCAGTACCTTCTTTACGACCTGGTCCGCGCTGAGTTGCATAATGTGGCCTCTTTTGTTGTATGTTGAAGATCTTGAAAATACTCCTTAGGTGAACATTTCGAACCTTGTCGATTTTCGTTACTCCCTTCGATCATCTAAGCATCCACATTCTAGACATACATTAACTCAAATAAATGTTGGATTGAATCCAGATAGTATCTCATTGAATGATCATTGATCATGTCTTCTATTTTGTGTGCCACGAAGAAGTTATATAGGCCAAATACTTTTTGTCTAATGAGTTAATGGTAATTGATGCTTAGAGCGTTGTCTGTATTTGATATTTTCGTTGGTTTTTTTGGCATCTTTAAATGCTATTCTATTGAAATCTTAATATAGACACTCGCTTTTAAGACATAATCCATTAATTTCTTGTTTCGAACCAATTATTTGATATCTTTCTATGCCAAGTAAGTAAATATTAATTAACCTACCCTTTAGAGATGATGAACAGATAAATACAACATACAACTATACAAGGTGGTTATATACATAACATAAGGTACAACATATATATCTATACTACATTATATACATATCTAACATGCAAATCCGGTTAAATATCCTGTAGCAGGATACAATTATTTCTAATTAATGTAACTACCAACATGTTGACGATGTCTTTTAACAGAACTTTACATTACTGTGTGTAACCTAGAGCAGAGAGTAGATATATTGTGTAGAAGTGCGCACCACTTGATCCACATTCAACAATAGTCAAGTTGAAATTTACATAATTTATCGTCTGTTGTGATAGACAAAATTAGTCTGGTCTTGTTGTTGGGTGAAAAATTTATTTAGATTTTCCCTTCAATTCTTACATATATAGGAAATCATATCATAAAAGGAGGGGGCGGGGGCTAATTCAATTTAATCTGAGCGTGAAGTCTGGATAAAATGATAGACATTACATTAAGGTAGTATTTAGCGTATAGTATCTATACATGTATGTGTATTGTACATGCTTGTAACATAATACATGTTTGCCAACGAAAATGTTCAAGTATTTAAACTGTAAACAGCAAGTTTGATAATTAATTTCATAAAATGTAGGAGTTCAGTGTTCGCAGATAATTGAATTAAGGACTATGTAATATAAAGCTTTATATACGCACAACGATTGTAAACAATATCTTTGGATTATATAAAAGACGTTATAATACACTTGATACAATACCTTAGTGACGAAAGTTAATGAAAATCCATTGTTGACAGGAAAATTGAACATGAAGCTTATGTAAAGAGAATTTTTAAAATACTTTGAAGTCAAGAACAAAAGTGAGATTATGCAAAATCATTATTATAAGAAAATGATTATAATAAATCGCTCGAAGAAGAAGAAAGTCACTTGGAAAAATAATTAATTGTATTTTGAAAAATAAAAACAAAAATATACCATTAGTTTTACGGTGATATGCAGTACTCATTCGAATTTGATTTCCTATGAAAATGATTTATGTATTTTTCGATTTTTTTTTTACGACAATTAGATTAGATTTTCATAATTAATGAAATGTATCGTTGTTTGGGGTTCATACGCAGTAATTAAGTTTTTACTTAAATTTTTTGTTCTTGTTTTCTATAACAAATCTCTAATGGATTTTTCACGAGAAACTTATAGGAAACGAATTACGTAAAGTCATCTGTCGTGACTTAAAATATAACAACGTTATACGAGCTTTTAGAGTTAAGCTGAGAATTAAGCTTATTTAGCAAGTATGTATGTATTGTACATACATAGGTTGACATAATATAATCTGTACCATTTATATTTGATATTTCACAGGGAATATAGCGATAAGCAACCATTTTAATTAGTTTAATCAACGTTTAAACCTTAATCATGCTATTATATGCTCATTAAAATATAATCATAAATTCTATCTTTGACATTCTAAATGCCATTTATATTCGTGCAAAATATGTATGCAGTGTTATGGACCGATTTATTGTAGTTTACCATATAATTTATGTTCTTTTTATATGTTCATACCTATATGCATAGCATATGTACATTGCATATAATAAATTTTCTATTGATATAGGGATATAGACAGAATTGCAAGCGATAACATAAATTTACGTTCAATTCGACCGGAAAGCTACAAACAAAATTCTTGAATATTCACAAAAGTCGATTTAAAACGATTTGACTTTTTTTGCATTTTATTTCTTATACCACCCCTCTTCAAAAAGAAAGAAGAAAAAAAAGGATTTAAATTTATGTAGATTTTTGGTTGCAAATTTATTTTTACATTTGCCTGTCACTGTCACTTTTGAAAATATTATCCTAATCCTAAATCAGCTGTGGGCGATACTGAAAATATATATTATACATTAAGTGTGTCAACCATAATTGAGTTAACATTTTATCCAGTCAAGAAGCCAATTTGAATTTTTTGTTTTTTTTTTTTTTGTTTTTATAAGGAGATGCAAACAATTTTATTTTATTTTTGGCAAGCTTTAGAGGTTAATGGAAATGTTTATACCTACTATGTACTTGCATGTGTACATACTCTGTACATATATACCTACGGATATAAGAAGATTTGAACAGCTAAAATTTAATAAGAAAACAAAAATTGAAAATTGTACAAGAAAATTACATAAAATTTTGATTGTGGCACCATAAGATTTTAGTCTAATGGAGAAATATTTAAATTAAATTTGATGTTTGCCATATTTAATTTTTATCTATTTCGAATATTTCAAGGAGAAGCCAGAAAATGGGAATTATTTATACAGGAAAATTTTTACCAATCTTTCGCGCCACTCCTCCTTCCTTTAAACTACAAAAACTGTCCAATATAGACTATGAAACGTTTGCGGCCATATATTTTATGTACAAATGCCCTACGGAATCGTAATGGACCAGTTTTCAACCAAATACCCAAATCAATATTATTTAATGGGGCGACTCAATTTAAGATTAATTGGAGTGACATGTATGTGCATGTGTACAATGTACAGATACACATGTGTATATGGATTATGGACAGTACAATTTAAAAAGGGTTATGCTAACAGAAATTCGTTTTCAATCTATATGATGACATAACAATTATTTGCTACCATTTACAGTCAGTTTCGAACATAACGTCGAGTAACTTATTCAAATAGACACTTTTGTTTAGATGCACTTGTCGTTACGAATACGTTTTGAAGAAATACCATAATATCAACTATAATTCACAACAACAACAACAAATATATTTATAAAGTAAGATGGAACGTCGACTTACTTATTCGCGTAACAAATGATTTATAATAGAAACATTTTACACGTCCTTTCCAATTATTTCATTTGAAAATGTCTGAAAAGTACGTCGTCAATTGTTTTCTTTCTATCCATTAAGGTCATAATTTCCTTATATTTCACCATAAACTAAAAGAAAAACTAATTTATACCATTTAATTTGAAATATTTATACATCATTTATGAAAGAGCAAAGCAATGTGGATGTATAGATTTCTATAAAATACCCCTGAAGAGTAGATAGTTATTTAATTATCGCTCTACGTGT
>JANSTT010017125.1:0-18342 GCA_026745375.1 Platyura marginata | reverse complement strand
CAGTGAGCCGGTTCAATCAATCAGCTCAGTGATTCGATCAAATTGAACGAATCATTCGCGAACGACACATCTCTATTCACCATGGTAGAACCGGCACTGTGTCATCTATGTATGTATGTATATATTACAAATTAAATATAAGTGCCAGAAGAAAATAGTTACTCTTGCATAAACTACAGTCAATTAACCCATCTCCATTACAGGAGTAATATACCGACGGCATCTTATCATACATTTCCGTCGGTAAACCAAAAGAATAAAAGTTAATTTGACAGTTTGAATTTCTGGCTGAAGTTCATTACACGAACTTCTCTCCTTTTGAAGAGGAATGGAGGAGGATCGAGGGGTCCGCTAACATGTTTTAGTATGGGGGTAATTGTCTTAAACGTACTCGTACATTTAAAATTTTGCGTATAAATAGAGGTGTACGTGCATTAAGTTAAAAATTATATCTGTTACTGTAGCTATATCAGACACCTGTGTTGCCAAGTGGAAGATAATTACCTTTTTTGGAGATAATGTTATCCTCGAGAAGGTTGGAGATAACCAGAGAATTTAGGGGGTAATTTATAATTTCAAGTCTATATCATAAATACAACAATGGTTTCCCAGGAGATCTACTGTTTTGTGAAATCATGGGCTAGTAGTTTTTGCCCTAATCTACTGGTTTTATTTAATTAAGATATGATTGTTATAATTTCCTATTAACATAACATGCTTAAAAGAAATAATTTTTTTTTGGTCTTTAGTTTTTAGTTCAATTTTTTAGTTTTAATTTTGACAGGTGTTGAAAGTACAAAAATTTTGACTTGGAAAAACTGGCAGACATGCTAATTCAGTCAAAGCTTAAGTTTTTCAATGTCTTTACGGTTGTGGTTGGTTTTCGTTATCTTCGTAAAGGTTTCGTAAACGTTTCACTAACGATTACACCCGTACCTCGATTGCACGGTACTTGATATGCACGGTTTCGCTTTTACACGGATTTATGGTGGAACGCACTACCTGGAACATATCTATCGTGCAAATCGAGAGATGATTGTACCTTTATGAAAATTAAAATTTTTAAATATTTGGCATATAATAATTATATATATGTATATATATTATATAGCAGTAAATCTGTTTCAGGGGCGTCATTTCAGGAAAAGGTTAGGGGGGCAACATTTTTCAAAAAACAAAATGTGGTTTTTTTTGTTCTATTCCATGATTGAGGTAAAATATAAATATGCTTTTAATTGCTTACAGTTTATCTAGGAAAAATGGCTACGAAGTATGCAACGAAACTGCCACCGATGCACTGTACCTCTTGAATATATTGAATCTATTTATTTTGAGTGAGTATGTCTATATTGGGGGTATCAATTTTTTATCAGAAATGGTCTTTTTGCTGTTTTGACCAAATTTTTTCCAAAGTTATTTAATAATTTTCATCCAAAAATACTATGCCAGTTGGAGTGCAAATTATGGAATTTTTATATTCATTGCATTCATTTCTGAGAACGGGGAAAAAGAGTTAATTGTTGTAAGTAAAAAATATGACAGAGAACGGAATCTATGACATATTTGTAAAGAAGAATGTTAGAGCTATCTTTTGCATCCATGGATACCGTTTTGAGTTGAAGGGCTAGTATCTCCCTGACGAATGAGCAAAAGTTGTCTGAACAACCGTTCATAAACAACAAAATCAAAATGGCATGCTTCTATGGGAAAATAAATTGATTTTCCAACATAAAATTTTCAATAATCTGATAAAGGCAAATAGTAGAGGTATCAAAAGAAAAAAAAGCCGCATATTATATGCGACCATTTTGAAAAAATATGGCTGCCACGGGGGCAATCAATAATCACCTATTTTGCAGCACAAAAAATAAAAACTTTCATGTATCGATGGTTATTTGACAAAAGGCCTAACATCGATTTTTTCAAAAATGATTTTTTTTATGAAATCTGGTAATTTTGGATATTTTACACTATCTGGCATCATTATTTTACTAAATTTCACGATGGTTTTTCCTCGCGTTTTAAACATTCTTTTCAATTAAATGCAAATATTTAGTTTTTTCTCTCTCCTGAAAAATTTTAAAAATAAGGTTTAGGGTTTATCAAATAACCATCAATACAATTACTAGCTGCCCTAGACATACAATATTTCTACCAATCAAAAAAAAATCAAGCTTCTAGCTCAACGCGTTCTTGAATTATTGTGCCAACGAGCGTGCGAAAATTTTTATTGCTTTTTTTGTTTGAAAACTTTCAGTTTGTGAAAAAATACGAAAAAACGCGAAAGAAATTTTTCTACTGGAAATCAAAGCTTCCACTTTATATTTCATATATACCAGTAGTGGAAGCAAAATTTAATCCTGAACGCATATTTAAATAAAAACTGTATGAGGAAAAGAAAATATTTTTTACCCGGTATATTTTAATATTTTTGCTGGAAGCTTGGAGAATTTTGTTTTGTTTTCAAATGCTTGGGGGAGGCAATTGCCCCAGCTTCCCCCCAAATGACATCCATAATCTGTTTGCTACCAAAATTCAACAAATGTTTAAAATTTTGACTGGTATAGATCATCAATTACAAATATGCTTTAGCTCAATACTAATCATCGAAATAGCACAATCATATGTATTCACAAAATCACATATATTTACATAGTTATACCAAAAAATCATTTTCCAAAATTTTGTATATTTATTTATAGACGTGGGTGTTACTTTGTAACTAAAGATGTATTGTAATTCGATCTTGTTGTTGCGGTTTTTATAAAAAAAAACATACTCACATTTTAAGTATACACCCGGTCGCTGTGTCTTTGAGAGTCAAATTTCAAGTAAAAATATTGTCCGTACCATAAAATAATAAAAGAAATGATTGATTTTTCTTCATTATGGTTATTTAAATTGGTTTCCGAAATAAACATTTATGGGTATGAATGCCATTTCAATAGAAGAAGAAAACCATGACATTTAATGTGTGAGAAATATTACTTACACGAAAATATTTGTTGATATTTTATCGTTATAAATCTATGTACATATGCACATTGTACATATATCATCTATAGAATGTATTTCTGATTCAACATCCAACGAAATAGCGTATTTGTGAAAAGGCCCTAACCCTAATTTTTCAAATTTTTCAGGAGTGAGAAAAAATTAAATGGTTTCAAAAAGCGGCAAAAAACCATATTTTTTCGTAAAATTTAGTAAAGTAAAATAGTGTTGCCATATAGTGTAAAAGATCCCAAATTACAAGAAAAACCTACATTAAATGGAAACCTGCATTAAACGGAACTTTTTTTTTCATTGGTGATTTTTCCAATTTGTAAAACGGAAAATACCTTAAGACGGAAACGGACAGATTTTATGTCATATTTTAATTATAAAACGGAAAACAAATCATCTGTTTTTTTGTTTAATACATATTTTGACGTTTCATTCTTTACTGGATATATTTTAATCATATTACATCGAATTTTTTTTGTTGGGTAAATTTTAATCATATTAAATACGAATTTTTTTATCATTTTAAATGCGAATTTTTTGCTGGATTAATTGAAATATCATTACATGTATCACTGTTTTATATGCAAAAACAACATTTTATCAATAGTTTTTGCTGAAAAAAATTGTAACAAATCTTAGAAATTATAATTTTGTAGCAATAAAAAATTTGGTCAAGTTTGTGGTGAAGCGACGGATGTCTGTCAGCAGAGAGTTGAGGATTGGAAAAAAGGATCGCAATAGAAATTGAGGGATATGAGGCTAAAGATATAGCAAACGCAGATGAATGAATGAATTATACATTAAAAATAAAAAAAAAAAAATTTTTATTAACCCTTAAGGTTCCGTCTTAGACAGGTTTCACTGTATATGTACATATGTACTGTACATACATAATTTCTTCTGAAAATATTTTTGGCAACATTCTAATTCTGACAATCATTTTTTTTATCTCATATTTTATAGCATTTTAAACAGATTTCTAATTTATGTAGGGAGTCAGTTAAAATTAAATTAATTAAAAAAAATTTGTAATCATGAAAATTTAATGAGTGCCTTATATATACTTGTATGTATATTATATCTATTGAAATAGCCATCATCAAGTATTCAGCCATCGTTAAAGAAACAAATCTCTCTTCACATCAGCATAATTTAGATAAAAAAGAATTTTTGGAAATATATAGATAAATAGCAGAGTGAAATCATTTTAGATTATGACTTGGGGAAAATGTTGTTTCTTTAATGGAAAGATTTTTGCTTCTTCCACAACTTCTATACGAAATATGTATGTATATAATATTCGGTTTACATTTTGGAAAAGAAATTTTGCGAGGTAGAGTAAAAATTGTATGTTCTCTTCACGTTTCATGAAAAATCCCCTCAACCGTTGGTAATTATTTCTGACCCCTCGTTAATTCTTATATGACCCTACATATACTTCAGAATGGCCTTTTTCTCACATTTCTATTCTTAGGATAAAATAATAATACAGCAATTTAATATTGAATATGTTGCTCTTGCCAGAAATCAGGTATTTTACAAAACGGAAAATTCAAAAACTTAGAAAAACAGGAACACTACTATGGAAGTCATGGGTTATGGCTAAACGGCTTAAGATCTCTATTGTTTTTCATTTCAATTCATTCAATATGTTAATCTTTGTTTATCTTATATCAATGTGTATTGTGTAAGTAACCGACCAAATGGCTCAGTGAATTGAGTGGCTGGTTTCGGAGCGGGAGGTTCCAAGTTCAAGACCTACTAGGAATAAAGTATGAAATGTTTTTCTCTGGTCTGTTGATTGAATTTGGGGGCGGGTGGTTGGATTGCACTTAAAAAACAGTCTAAGTAATTACATTATCTCAAAAATGGCGGTGAAATTGTTGGATGTTCACGTTTTATAATCAAACATACAAACAACGGAGAATGTAGAATTTACTTTATTGGTATATTTAAACAAAGAAAGAAAGTATATTAATTTTTACACAAAAAAGAAAGATGTAGAAAATGTACGACGTTATAGTTATTGTACATTTTGAGTGACAACTAAACAAAACAAAAAATAAAACATGGTTCATAACTTAAAAAAAAAATATTAGTGTTGTCAAACTCTAATTCAAATATAAATAACATGTATATGTCCATGTTGCTAATTTCAACAGAAATGACAAGCATTTGTAAGATTTTCGTAAAAGAACATTAGTGCTGTGCATTTTTTCACACAAATAAGAGATCGTCATATTAATTGAGATTTAAATGTAACAGAGGTACAGTAACGTGGAATAACTATGGACCTAAAAGTGGTTAATGGTAGATAGTATTGGCAGCTCGAGCTGGTTCGAGCCGGGTAGCTCGAGCTAGCTCGTTGAAATTGGACGAGCTCAGGCTCGAGCTTTTTTAGTTAAAAGCTCGAGCCGACAAATATTTTAAACATAGCAAAAAATATTTAAACGTTTCGCCATTTTTATACCCATATGATGTTAATTGAAGGGTAACGCCCCTTAATACTCATCATACACCATTGTCTTTCAACACCATTGTCTTTCTCGTGAAATTCTAAGTCGAAATATGCATGATCGATGTGATCAAGATTCCGGCCAAACGGCTGAAGCTAGAAAGCTAAAATTTTGACAGTTTATTATGTAGTCTTAGAGTAAGAACCCTATTGTTTTTGGAGCAAATCGGACAAAAAATAGGGGAGACTGTGTTCACATAATTTTGATATAGAAATAATGAATATGACAACAATTATAGAGAATACAAAAATTAAGATTTTATTCATAGACCAAAAAGTTGTACGATCTACCGTTATGGCGCTACAATCAATTTTATTGAATTTATAGGGTTTTTAATCATTTACTCAAAAAGTATTTAGTAGTTTTGGTCCAACAAATAATATGTCTGTTATGTTCAACGAATTCTCTGCGTTTTTCGACTATGGTATTTCACGTGGTAATTTTCGCAGAAATGTCAGATCAGGTCATTTGGCTTAAATAATTGATTATGTTTTTACCGTAATTGTTCTGGAATATTAAGTCTTCTTTCAGTTAGCTTTGTTGTTCTTTTGATCTAATTTTTTGAAGTATGGTTTGGTGTTGGATCCTTTTCATCCATGTCCAATATGTCGAAATCTTTGTTGTTGTCGTAATATTAAATATTAAATTGTAAATTGTAAATTGTAACTATTGCTTAATGAAGAGTGAGGCGTATAGCCTGTTGGTTAATAAATAAATAAAAAAAGTATTATATGAAAATACATATATAAAAATTGTTAGATTATGTAAAAAGTAAACACAAAATATATTTTCACAAAATAATTCAATAATTCATTACATATTCATTACACATATTCCATATGTATGTACAGGCAGGTCTCCTCAAAAAAATCCGCATTGCAGGGAAAACGCGTTATAGAAGTACCGCGTTGTAGGGGGCCTACCTGTATATACATTCAGGCATCCCTCGAGTTACGCAGTTAATTGGTTCCGCGTAAGTCGAGACTACAATAGGTGCGTTTTCGTGGGACTCGTAGCCCAATTTTGGTCTTAGATGTTGTTGTTTTACGTGTTAACGTAACAACAACTATTTTGATGGCGTATCGTGAGACCGACAATGGCATCGTATCGTAAGACGGATTTTTGCTGGTTCTTGTGTTCTTCAGCAGATGCCGCATGGACATATTTTTAACTTTTTTGGTACTAAAGTTGATACTAATTAGATTTTTTGACATTTTTGTTGGCGATTTATTTAAAAATTACATATTTTCTTTTATTCTTTTCATTGTTTTGAATTCTGGTGCGTCAACAAGAATTTATAAATTTGTCTATCATTTTACTAAAAAACTGGTATATTATTAATGTAGCTCGAGCTACCCGAACTCGAATCAAAAAAAGCCCGCGAGCTCGAGCTGATCAAAACGGTCGAGCTTTGGCAACACTAATGGTAGGTGCATAACCATATAAGTGTAAATATTGTTTACTGAAGACAGTGGGGCATCGGTGTATAGCCTATTATTAGCAAATAAATGAATAAACATCCATATTTTTTAAAGCTGAAAGAATCCCCTCTTATGGTAACACACATGACACATATATGTATGTACAATTTATTATTTAATCCCAATTTTAATCCTAACTACATACGTATTTATCATTAAAGATATTATATTCTAAACTACGATAATTAATGTCATCTGCAATTCTACCTCAAGATACATTTTATGTGTAATATGTTTCGGATTTTATTTTTACACAAACAAATATTAACATCCTTTTTCTAAAATGTACAAAATGCACATTTTCTGATTTATGGTAGAATGTAGAGAGTTGTACCTATGTAGTTTCAAATTTCTGTCAAAAATAATGTTTAAATTAAAATTAATAGTTTTAACTTTATTCGTTTTTTGGTAAAAACACCATATCTCCATATGACCTCTTGACTAAATATATATCTTTCCTCTTTCAAAGATGGAGTGTTGGTGTAAAATTTCTGCTTTATTATGTAAAATTTATTATATTGTAGTAGTAGTTTTATTAGTGTAAGCCTTGTGTTCACTGAAAGTATGTATATTTACGTTATGTTAAAAACCGGCGTTTTGTACAGTAGTTCCCAGGGGCATCATTCCAGGACAAGTTTTTTTGAATTTTCGAGGCATTATGGAAATATAAAGAAGTAATAATTGGCTACGCCGATTATAATATACCCGTATAAGTACTTATTTATTATCTACGACTTTGTCCATGTCTATTTTTTCATAAAATTGATTCCAAGACATGGAACTTTTTGGTCTATAAATGAAATCTTAATTTTTTTATTTTCTATCATTTTTGCCATATAGATATACATACTTATATCTGAGAGTGAGATGTGTTAGAAAAAAATATGTCTTCAGAGAACAAAATAGAATAATTGGTTTAAATTGTAATTCAATGATAAATTTGTGAGAATCACTAACCTACAAAACAAATTTTATATTGCTTAGCTCAATATTGGTTCACTTAAGTGCCTCCAGACAGATTCTTGACACCCCAGCGTCATAATCCAATTCTTGGTCAAACATGGACAGAAAATATAAAGTTAGTTTTATATCAAATCTTAATTTTACGAAAACTTGTCATGGCTAGGATTCGAGACCAAATACCAGAGGCAGAGCCTTAACGCGGCATTTTAAATATTAAATTTACATTTACCTATACTTATACGTAAAATTGTATATCCCAGACAATAGAAATACGCCCATTTTAATCAATTAAATTTCAAATGTCACCGCACCGCATTATTGCTAAAGCAAAACTTAAAAGGAACAAACGAACCATAAATATATCAAATATAATAATTGAGGTAGAGATGTACCTATTATATATTCTCAGGGGCATTGGATGTTTATTGAATTCAGTGCACATCACCACATCGCGTTTGGTGGCTTGCTGGCAGCATTGATTGAGTACTGCCAGTTAAAGAAAAATAAACACACACAAAAAAGAAAAAAAATTTATCAAGAAATGTAAGTATGTATGTATGTACATATGTTTTACATTTTCTGAAACAATGGTCGTAGTCTGATGGTATTTTTTTCACCAGATTGACCTCGATTGTGACGATAGAAAGAAGTCGACGAAAATTTATATCTTGCAGTGATTTTTGCAACATCCTTGAATGTGATTTTTATATTTACGCATTCACTATAACAAATTTGAAGTAGCTAGTTTTCTTTTAAGCCCAGTATATTGTACTGTATTATGTACAATTTGTACATATATTAAGCTTACAATGATAGTAGCGAGTTAAGTCGAAAGCGTAGAGATTGAGTATGTTTCGTTCATGCGCACATATTTATGTACATACACTGAGCATCTAGAGTATTCGTACATATTGACATTATATCTTATGGGCGCTTCTAACGAATACTCTTGTTGTCCAGTGTAGGTATATTTTTGTAAATATACAAATACATATGAAGATAACGATCTAATGTTTTTTTCACTATCATAAGATTTAAATTGTAAATTATTAGTTATAAAGAGCAAAAATTTTACCTTTATTTTTTTAATTCTTTTAAAGCTATATATAAATAAATTTTTATATTGATACCGACCCGACCAACGCTATTAAAACATAAAAACAAACAATTCTAAAGAATTAAGATGTTTGTGTAATGCTGAAACGATTAGAATACCAGATATCAAATCACATAACCATAAAAGTGGTCTGTTTTTGTGACTATGTAATAAAATTTAAAGCCAGGAGATGGACTGTCTTGAGAGAAATCATTGGAAAAAACGTGTCCAACAAAAAAACAACTTTAATATTAGATGATATTGTGTTAATTTCTTAATAATTACTTGAAATATAATTTAAATGCACAGTGTTTGGCAAATTAATGTATACGCATATATATGTACTTATGTATGTAAAATCCGCTGCGGCTTTTATATCATCAGTCAAAGGGTGTTGATTTCATTTTAAGAAAATGTTAATGATGCATATAACTAACTACTAAATAAAATAAAATCTTGTATAATACCTTCAGAATGTTATACAAACACACAGTTTTGTTCAAGTTCACAGTCACTTAAATAAATCTTAAAAAAAAAAATTTCGTTTGTGTCTCCAACATAATTTTATATGTATGTATGTCATGTTAAAAGATATGTTTATTAAATACAAATAGATGGCTCGAAATATCCTCCATGTTTTTAATTTTGAAAAGAGTGACTATGGTTAAACTTAAAAGATAGATTTATAATACGAATCAGACCTCAGGCAATCCGACGATATCTGGCCGGGATTCGGCGACCCTGTCTGTATCACCAAATATCGTATAAAAATACTAAACATGTATGAGACATTTTTGCAGATATTTCGGATGTGGTGGTCTGTAGATATTTCGGAAGTGACAATGGTTAAAAGATAGGTTTATCGAATCGAAAGAAAAAAAGATTTTTTTTAAAAAGTCAAAAATTGACTCTGTGATGGCTCGACGTATCCTCCATGTTTATATTTTTGAAAAGAGTGCTTATTTAATACGAATCGAAGTGAAAAAGATTTTTTTTTAATAAAGATAATTTTATTTCAATAATTTTTTTTCGTTTATCTAACAAAATATCGAAAAAAATCATCAATTATTATATTGATCCTTAATTTTGAATTGAACGTATCTCATTTATAAACAGTTCAGGAGAGCGAAAAAACCGGTTTAATTTTTCTATCAGTGCATGTGTGGAGCCAAATAAAAAAGCGCGAAAATTGTCGATATATAATTTAGCAAAAAATACAGGTAACCATCGTATAACGCAGTACTTCTTCTATAACGCGTTTTGGCTACAGCGTGGTTTTGAAATTGCGCAACTCCCTTGTACAACGCGTTTGCAGTTTCGTATAATCCAAATATTGATTTTTATTTGTCTCTATAACCTGTATAATGTTTTCATGGGCTACGTTGAAAATTAGTCGAAATAATTGAAAACCATTCAAACTCCATTCCTTTTCTCGTATAACGCGGCATTTTTCTGCGTTATACGAGGGTCACAAATTTTTACAAGTTTACGTAAAATAAATATCTAAACAAATTGCCCATCAAAATCTCAATTCCGGTAATTTTTTAAATTCAAAATTGGGGATTGATATGCAACTCAAAATTGAGTTTTCTATTATACATTTGTGTTGTTATTATTATTATTATTAAAAAAAACGTACGGTTCTGTTGATTAGCTGGAGATAAAATAAATCATATTTAAACACGTTAGTTAATTAATTTCTGCCCTGTAAATTTGTAACACTGTACATTTTGCATGTTTGGATGCATTTCTTAATACATTTTTGTCTATACCTACCCGGTTGTGCTTGCTGTTAACCCTTTCTAAGGCCGTGGGAAGCTTACTTCCCACCAAAAAAAATTTTAAAAAGAAATAATTTTTAGAATCATCCCCAGATTACTATTTCACAATAAAATCTTTTAATTTTCAAGAAAAAATAATTCGCCTTAGAAAGGGTTAATATGGGGGAGGGATACCAAAACTTGCTGTTGAGGGTTAAAGAAGTAACCGTTTTAACCACATTTGTAAACAAATACCAGAAATAACTTTTGAAATGTTATACCTACATACACGTTTACAAATTTATTAATTTTCAATATTTTGTATTGTTTGTTTAGTTTTCTTTCACACTCAATCCATAATATTTCCGAAACTTGCCTTATATATGCATAAACATATATGTATGTAGAAGTGTGTATACATACATATACAATAACAAACATGCAACGTTATTGAAATATACAGTATCATATTGCATAATAAATACATGGCAGAAGGATAAGTTATTATTGTTTCGAGTGTCTTATTTTATTTTCTTGTTAACACTTATCTGTTTGATAAATAAACTATTATTTCTTGTGTTCTTTTTTGTTTTGTTTTTTTTTGTTTATTATTTGAAGTAGTCGGTAGTTTAAAAGTTCTTGTAAACAAACATTTCTGTTTACGATTTGATTCCAATATAAAAATGATAAACAAAAATTATTTGAAAGTTACTTTTTTATGCTTAATAGGTAAATAAATGTTTCCAGTTCATAAATTAAAATTTTTTTTATTAAGCAATTTCAATTGTCACATTTCAAATCAAAATCAAGTTTATATGTTAAAGGAATTCAATAATAAAAATGCCCTATGGCATACAGGAACATTAAATAGCATTAACTATCTATTTCCCACAGAGATCGAGGCGCCTACTTAAAACTGACATTTTATTAACTTGTTAATAAACCTTGACTTTCTTATGCGAGTTGTTGCATCAGTTAACCCAACAAAAAAATTTATAGTACACATAAATGTAATGTAGGATGTTGGTTAGGTACGCATCAGACAGTGGCTTATTGTATGTATACACAAAAAAAAACCCATTTTTTAAACATTAAAAAATAAATGTAAGATTATTAGTACAAATTTGTGGTAAATCGAAATCATGTCTTACATTTTGATAAATTCACATCTGGTAAATAAACCATTAAAAATTCTCAATCTTGGCAAAATATAATTTACCCTTTCGGGACTGTGCGGACACATATGTTTTAGTCCATAATTTGCATGTCAATACAATTCTAAAACATCTTTAACGAAATATTACATTGTGAATGTACCATTAAGACTTAACATAAGCAAATCTAGTACCTCTTATTCAGGGCCGATTCTAGAAATTAGGCCGCCTGTGCAATTATTATTTGGCTGCCCGTATCCAGTAAATTAAATTAGTCATAAATCAAATAAGAAAATATTTTTTTTATTATATACAGGGGTGGGCAACCATGAAGCCAATGAGAGCCGCATGCCGGATTTTCATATATTATAAAGAGCCACACTATATAACATGTGCCAATAAAGTAAGGCACAAAATAAATCTTTATCTGACACCCTCTTCTCCCACCCCCTTAAACCAAAAAATGCCGTTTTCTCCACAGAGGGACACAATGGGGCATTAGACGGCCTAAGTGTGGTTGCCTTTATAAAAAAAGGCACAAAAGTAAAAATGTCGTAAATTTAAAGCATCAGTTAACTATTTGGAATAAATAATTTAATTTTTTTTGTGGAGGCTCATTATCTTCAATTTTATGAATTTTTGTTCGGATATCTGCCATCATCTTCTGAACCAGTAGTTGACATTTTTTTTACATAACAGGAACAGCGTATTCTTTTTAAAATCTTGTTTCTGTTTTAAGCCTACGAACCCTCTACGTATACTTTTTGACGCAATAGGGCCCAAAAATCAGTTGACGTTACATTGGGGATGTTAGTTGGATAACATCTTTTTCAAACAGACTTTTTGGTACAAATGGAATATTGTTCAAGCCATTCCACATTCACTTTCTATCTCTTGATCACATTTATCTTGATCTATTTTTTCATATTTCGACGATCTCTTTGGAAAACTGAAATTTTCTAGCCATTTTTCGATTTAATGCTCCAATCTGTTTTGCGTTCGCGAAAAACGTTTTGAAAAACATTGATTTAGACAAAATAACTTTAAAGAGTGAAAATAAAAACGAGTATTTAAATTATGATATTCATTGACTTCTAAGCTTTAAAAGAAACGGATTTTAATTTTGAATGCGAGCCGCACTTGACTCACCGAAGAGCCGCATGCGGCACTCGGAGCCGTATTTGCCCACCGTTGTTATATAACAAAAGAAAGGCTCCCGCGCGTTTGAATTGAATTGAATTTTTCTTAAAAATACCTTAAAATGTTGTGATCGCCAGTGAAATTTATGCCTTATATCAGTGGATTTTATTTTTGCCTATACAAAGTACTTTGAAATTCTTACTATAATCTACCAAATTCCATTAATTGTTTAAATATTTTGATAAAGATAATCTTACTTCCAGTAAAGATTTTATTTCCAATCTGTTTTGTTTTATAAATTATTTTCCGTTTTCTAACAAAATATAGAAAAAATCATCAAAATATGCAATTCAAAACAATTCTGCAAAACAATTTCTCTATGGATAATTAGACAGTTTTAAGTTGGATATTTTGATGATTTTCTCAATATTTTGTTAGAAAACCGAAAAAAAATTATTAGGCAAAAAAGAAAAGAAAAATTTTTTTCCTTAGAAACTATGATGATTTTTATAAAAATATTTCAACAATTAAGGGAGTTATGCGGATTATAGTAAGAATAACAGAATACATAGTATAGGCAAAAATAAAATCCACGCTACGTTACTGCTTAATATAAAAAATAAAAATATAATTTAAGTTTTCAATAAAAGTGACATAAAAGTATTATCTAGTCGATAGAATAAAAACAATGATGATGATTTAGGCCGCCCTTATTGTGGCCGCCCGTGTACGGTGCACACCTTGCACATATGGCAGAACCGGCCCTGCTCTTTTGCACACGGCACTATTTTAGTTTTTCTGCCAGAGTTTGGTGAGTTCCCGTATTGTCTTGCTATAATTTGTGCATCTTTATTTACAAAATGAGTAATTGCAGTATTAATATATGTAGTTATTGGCCATATTAAATTACTGGGATATATACCCTAGATATGTCGTGCCAAGGATATGTTGAATGTTGAAGATAATTTGTCGATCAAAATACAGCAAACAGAAGACGGTGCACATACGTTGTGCTCGTTGAAAAAAAGAAAGAAGCAAAACATACAAGTCTACTTTGTACAGCATGCAACATGCCCTTATGTGATAGGTGCCTGCTTCCATCCCTATCACACTAAATAAATATTAATACTTTTATATATACTTTTTTTAATTATATCTATATTTTAATGTCATTAACTACACGAACACAACGTAGCAATCATAAGACTGTTGGGACGTATGTCACCCGTCCCGAAAGGGTTAAGAAAGTTATGAGAACTTTGAAGTACCATATCTTCAATTAACGAAAAAGGAAATTTTAATTTTTTTTTTTAATTTTTAATAGGTTTATCAACAAAAATTACGACTAATTCAATCAAAGAAATATAAAATCAACAATCAAAATTATTTTCAATAAACATAAATCATAAATAATTATAACCCTTATATGTAATAAAATTAATTCAAAAATTAGGAAATAATCGGATACATGCGTCGACAATATTTTTGGTTAGTTAGATAAATATCTTAATAAATACAAAATCACCCCTCAAAATACGATATATTAAATTGTCACTGTTTAAACATCGAGGGTAGATCATATCACAATTACAGGGTAATATTGATGATTTTGTTTGACTGGATAACTATTGATATGTTATGTTATTGTACTGGAGTTGTCATTGTTATAAAAGATTTGTACAGTACCGATATACCGACCATACCAGGATAACAACAATATATTGAAGCATATGGTCCGTGTTTATTATTGTTATTATTTCTATTATTAAGAATTATTAGGATAGTAATATAAAGGTAAGAGTATTATTGATTTTTTTTTTTTTTCAAATAAATGTCTTGTTTTAAGAAGTTTATCAAAAATGAATAAGTCAATTATTTTATTACTATTTTATATTGTATATCATTTTAGAATATATTGAATATCTCTGTAAGTTTTTATTGGAACTGAAGATTATTACGGTTTTTAAAATTGTATAAAAATACCTACAAAATTAATTGGGTTAGCATGTATTTGAAAGCTGAACTTCTAATTTTAGATCAACTTTGAAATTTTGTTGATTAATTTGTATCTAACTTATCTAACTTTTTAAAGATTTTAAATTTTCTTTGGATCCTATAATATTTGACATTTTACCTATAAAGTTCATTTAAACTTTTTAAAATCGACCGGGTGGTTTGGATATAACTTTGAAAAAGTACAAAAAATCGGAAAAGTGGTTGGTGCATAGCGAAGACAAAAAAAAAAATAAAAAAATTACCATTTCTTTTAAACACTCAAAGGAACCCTAAAATAGTTGTTCTGATAAAATCAAACAACATAAGTTACATCGCCCCACCCTAATGTAGACAATGTGTGATTTACAAAAATCCTTATCAAACCGGATCTAAAGTATCCAAAAATTCTTAGCTATTTAAACTGGTTTGCTTTATTCAGTAGATCATCACAGCTAGAGATATGTAATACATTAATCTAAATAAAACTAAATTTTCAACAGTTACGGCTTAACTTTTTCTATTTCATTTTAGAAGAATCTGCAGAATCATTTGCGGTATATTAATCATACTTATATGAAAACAATAAATAAAAATGTGTGTAAGCACTGTTTGAGATTTCATTTTAAAGGTTATTTCGATTGAATCAAATTGATTATAAAATGAAGATATGTATGTATTATAACAAAATAGTAATATATTTTTATTTGTGTATACTTTGGACTGAGAAAAATGTGTGTATTGCAAATACCTAGTAGTATACCTACATAATGTTTTTTGCATTTTTTTCCCTAAAAGTGTCCGTGTTAAGTTTCCGTTAATTTCAGGATGTAATCCCTTTGAAAAGAATGTTAAGATGAATACTCTAAAGCAGGGTTACTTAAACTATTTTGGTCGCGAAACCCTTAGAAAATTATCCTAAGATCACACAAATAACTTGTCATTGTTATTGTTTCTACTTATCTAATTTAAACTAGCTGAGAGAAACTAACAATATTCCATCGTCTGTTACTTTTCTTAGAAAATATTTGGAATATTAAAAGAGTAGGTAATTCTGTAAGATTTGCCAGTTTAAAATGATATGAACGAAGGATGCAAAATGGTTAGAAGAAAAATTTTTGTTGTTTTAACGATTGAAAAAAAGTGTTTAATATTGTCTGAAATTAAAAAAGGTGTAAGTGTAACAAATTTAGCAAAACAATACCGTGTTGTTAAATCTACAATTTATGCTATAAAAATAACAAAAAAAATATCCTCTGCCTTTAGTACCCTCAGAATCGGAAGAATAGTAATAATAGAATAATAAGAAGAACAAACTTTCCAAATATGAAAAAAATCAGTGGTTTCTAAGGCAGGAAAAAACCCTATATCGGTGGTTACATAGTCCCCACTCAAGTTATAATTATTTTTGATTAACATCATATGGGTATGAATACCAGTTTTTACAATGCAATTTTCATTTACTGCATCAATATATACAGTGAATATCGTTTATAGTGACTCCGGATATAGTGACATTTCGGTTATAGTGACCATTTTCATACAAAATGGTTGATTTTGTATGAATGCCCAATCAACTATCAGATATATTGACGCCGCTTATAGTGACAAATCGGTTATAATGACTATTTTGTAGGAAGAATTTGATCCAGCTATCGTTTTTAGTGACAATGGAACGAAGATTTACATAAAGAAGTCAACAAAAATTGCGTAATATCGTGATTAGAGACACAGATAAATAAATAATATGTATATTGTATGTACATATTCTCTCTTGAAACGGAGGAAAAGCAACTGCAAAATAATAAAAACTCACAGGGTGTGATTGATTGTGATTGATAATGTGATTGATTAGACTTCTATAAAAATTTTTCTTGTGCAATACACATTGTTATTAAGCGATTTTTACTTACTTATTATTGCCTAGAAAAAATTTCTTTATTGAAAATCGGTTATAGTGTCGAAAATTTCCCTGTATGTACCTACTGTATTTGAGAACTCATATATTAGATTAGAGCAATTACATTACATCTTACAAATTGTGGTAAGGGTGAGGGAAAAGTGGGGAAAGAGTGGGGGAGGGTGGGAAAAGAGTGAGGGAGGATGGGGAAAGAGTGGGGAGGGTGGGGGAAGGGTGTGAAAAGGAGGGAAGGGTGTGGAAAAGTGGTTGGAGGGTGGTTAAGGGTAAGGAAAAGTGGGTAAAGGGTGGGGAAAAGTGAAGAAGGGTTGGGAAAAGTGTAGGGTCGGGAAAAGTGAGAGTTGGTGGGGAAAATTAGGAGAAGGTTTGTGAAGAGTGGGAGAAAGGTGGGGAAAAGTGGGAGAAGGGTGGAGAAAAATGAGAGCAGGGTTGGGAAGAGTGGAAGAAAGTTGGAGAATGTTGAGAAAAGGTTTGAAAAATGAAGAAAAGGGTAGTTTAGTGTGGAAGCCACAAAGCTTTACTTAGCACCCTTTTTTGGGATATTTTAATATTTTTGATGGAGGCTTGCAGAATTATTTTCTGTTCAAAAGCTTGGGAGGGGGTCAATTGCCCCCCAGCCTTCCCAAAATGACGCCCATGCTCAACCCCGTCTTGCCCAACCTTCCTCTACCTACTGAATTATCGACGTGTATTTGAAGGATTAAAAGATATTTTTCTTGTTTTGTTATTACCCTTGAGTATAAATATAAATACAATATTTCATCACCATAAATGCCAATTTGGGCAACCCACCCTTAAAAACTTATAAAACTATTGAATTTATCTCAAGTGGTTTAAATTCAAAAAGCATATTTTTGACATAATACGAACAAAGCATGTCGGTAAGCACGCGAATCGGAACTGTAGATCCCTTATTTGTTTTATGTACATATGTGTGTATATAATCTAGACAATATGTGTAACAAAAGTGCACAAAAGGCAGGAAACATCACCCTATAAACATCTATGTGTATAACCAAAAAAAAAGAGGGAGACGCATATGATAATTGGGATAATCCGATGGGCTATATCTTGGTCCTTTTTGTTTTTGATTTTATTTTTTTCCACCCTTCATGTAACTATAACTGCATTTAATTCTATGATTTTTTTATAATCCCATTATTAAATAATTTGTCAGTAAATTTTAATTTATGACATAAAATTTAATATCTGGTGGATAGGAATGATAGGATACTCAAAATGAACACTACGAAACTAATTTTATACAACCCTAAATGTATCTAATTCGATATAAGAAATGTTTTTAAATATATATA
>JANSTT010017124.1:0-18345 GCA_026745375.1 Platyura marginata | reverse complement strand
AATAAAATTTTACTTGAAGTAAGATTATCTTAGTTATAATATTAAAACAATTAATGAAGTTAGGCGTATTAAAGTAAGAATTTCAAAGGTACTTTGTATATACAAAAATAAAACCCAAGCTACGTTACTGCATATTTGTACTTATCTTCTGTTTGACATTTATTTCGATGGTACCACACATAACATAAATGGTGATGCCATACGCATATAATTACAGAAAGTCTGTCCATAATTATTTATCCAAATACTTACGCAATGTAGTGCCTGATTGAGTTAAAAAAAAAATAACAGAGAATTTATACCGAAATTATAATGTCGGTGCTTCATCATATATGGGAAAAATAGCAAAATGTTCCTATTGGAAGCGTTGTAGTACGGTGCCCGACTATAAAATATATAAATTTTGATATAAAAAAAAACGAAAAAAAAAATTACCATATTTAGAACAGTTGCAAAACTGATTACTCAGCTCCAAATAAACGGGTTCTGCATTATTGTCCAATGTAATTCGAAATTGTTGTTCACCATTATTTTTTTGAAGAATATACTTTTTCGATTTACATTCTGAATCATCATTATTTCCATTACATTTCGGAAATTCAATGCTATTACAGTTGGCTACAGTTGAATCAACATTATCACAACTATTGTCATTTGTATCATTGTCAGCATCAATAAATTTCAAATCATCGCCATTTAGTATATTATTTTTGAGTATGTTTGTCTTATTAATAGATAAATTGATATTGTCGGAGACCCCTTCTTCTGTTCGAATATTGTTGCGCTTTAAAGATTGTCGTAGCAACACCGAGGGTAGCTCCTTATCCACCGTCGTTACATCATATGTTATTGACATTGCCTACCCATCGATAAGTAGTCTGAAAAAGAAAGAAAGAAAAAACATGTACTTTTTATAGTAAAAATAATTGGTAAACATTGAAATCTTAAGTTAAAAAACAGAAATTATAATAAATTTAAGGAACATTTGTTATCATAAATTTAATTATTAAAACGTAAGTACATATTGTTTAAGTACTTATAATTAAACTATACATACCTGTATGTATGTCTAGCTATAGGCACCTTACACACATATATAAATATTGCTTCTTATCCAATGTCGGCAAGATAAATTGGTAAAAATACATTCAGTTTGTATGTTTTTGTCTCAGATAAGTGATAAGATAAATTACATGTTTTCTCTATTCAAATGTGATTCATATTTCAAAAGGCTGTTAAAGTTTTTAAATTTTTCTTCATTTACACATATATTCCTTTTGTTACACGTGTGAACATAACATAGACAAATTATATAATATCACTACCATAGCATATTAGTTGATTTATGTGTAAAATCTTTTTTTGTTTTGTTTTTTGAATCGTAGATTTAGAATGCACACGTGTGAATATGAAAGGGACAATTTAAATTGTTAGGTATATGGTCTAGTTTAAATTTATATTTAACTCTCATTCTACCCTTTTGCCATGCACACATAAAAATAATATGAGTAAATTCTACAAAGTTGAATTTATTAAAATAAATTTATTGAATCCATATTTTAATTAAATTTTGATAAAATTTTATCAACGGTGTTAATAATTCATCTTTTTATTTTTCAGAATATGATTTTGTAAAATTTAGGAAATCGGCTTCTTTGATATGATACTTATTTTTTCAATGAAATGTATTTTTAAGAAATTATTTTATTATACGAGTATTCAGTTGGTTTATTAGAAATTAACAAACTACTTTATAAAATTTACAATTAAAACATTCTATTTGTCGTATACTCGTATTAACAAGATCTTTATTAATTTAATGAAATAATTTTACCATTAACAAAATCTCAATATTTTAAAAAATGCAATTTATAGTTTTAATGAAAAATGTCTGTGTTTATTAAATTTATAAAATAATTTATTGATTTTAACCTTTTTTTTTTTGAGTGTACCTACATATATAAAATTTTCTTTAAATTTTTTGGTTTTGTTTTTTTTTTGTGATCTCTAATAAGCTTTCAAATGCACACGTAAACTTTCAAATCGTTTGAATTCACAATCAATTTTTTTTTAAACCATTTAAGTTTCGAAAAATAATTAATTTTAGCTTCCTATTGTAACATTTATGTAGACTAAGAGACTGAAGATGATAGACTTTTAGACTGAAGAAGAGGAAAAAAAAATTATTGTTAGCACATCAGCAAATTATAAAAACAGTATACCATAATCCATATATATAGCAGTGACGTCCGGTTCTCGGATTCAACGGATTCCGTTGAAAATTACCCATATAATCAGAAGTAAAACATTTTTGACGTAATGGAAAACCCGCTTATCTGTTTTTTTTTTATTTATATAAATTTTGGTACATTCGTCTAAAGTTATGCAATAATATACTTTTTGCTTAGTTATACGACAGATTCAATTTTTAAATTGTGTATTCCCATATACACATATTGTTTTCAGCAAAAGAGATAATAGAATTTCTATAAATAGATTCATATGCGTATAGGAGAGTTTTTACTTCGATAGATTCAATTCCGTTGGTTGAATCATTTCGTTAAATGTTGAATATATGGAATTGTTTGCTTAGTAGGGCTAATTTTCGGCAAAAGAGATAGGAAGTTAATAGAATTTCTATAAAGTATGTTGTTAATATATGCGTATAGCAAAAATTTTTTTTGGATAGATTCAATTCCATTGGTTGAATATATGAAATTGTTTGTTTGGTAAGGAGTTGTGCGCGTGGTAAGTATTTGTATTTTGTGTGGGTTAATGGATAACCTAATCATATTTTACTTTTGAATCCCTATCACAAATTTTCACGCGACGTCACTGATATATACATAGGTACATAAATTAAACATAAAATGTTCACTATTTGGTGTTATAAAGTCTAATTTACTTGAAATCAACAAACTTACCAATAAATGTCTTCAAAGTCAATTTAAGGAAAAATATAAAAATATAATAAAGAAATGAGAAAAAAAATTTAAATTCAACTTACAAGTAAGTATATTTTGATCATACAATACACGAATGATAATGTATGTCGACTTTGAAGTAGAAATGACCATACAGTCAATTTTATTTAATAGTCATAAAAAACAATAAATTAAAGGTTAAGGTTTAAAATCTCTTTTTTGGTTTTTTTTTTTGCAAAATAATCCGAAAGAACAGTTGGAAATGGTGGAAAACATCAAAATCACTACTCACGCATTTCCAGTTAAATAAATTCTTTTTTTTCCTCTAAAATCAAGAGAATCATACACCATCATAACACTGTTGCGCTTACCAACATACACAAATATAAAACTGAGTTAATTACCTTCTTGTTGTTTAAGTAAATTTAGGACTGTTAATTACAGTTTTAAAAATTTAAGTGTAAAAATTCGTTTCGGGTGTTAATTAACAACATATCCACAAATGGCTGTGGGCAAAAATGTTATTTACCTACTCTAATAGAAAAGAAATGGTTTTTGTTAGAATTTATTTGACATTTTTTTTATTTTTTTTTTTTATTAATATTATTCTTAGCCTTTGGCTTAGTTGCGGTGTATTTGATACCGGTGAGCTTATAAAATTATTTAATACACATACAATATGTATGAAAAATATGGCAATAAAGATGTTTTAAGGTCACGCTATGTCATAATCATAATAAGTCACGCGGCAACTTAACACTACTGTAAAAGAATAGCGGCATCTTAGAAAAAATTCACAATAAAAATGTCTTACATTTCATTTATTTTAACTATACTAGTTAGTAACAATTTTTCTACTTATAACCTACATACTTTTGCTTGTAATTTAATTTGTTTCAAGTTTTTTTTTTTTTTTTTTTATTCTTTATTTATATTTTACAAAACATGTTATTTAGATATATTTATGTGTTGTGTTGTGTTGTGTACCTCTACATTTATATGGAAGTAGAATTTTTTTTTTTTTATTTTTCCAAACACGATTTCACAATATTATCATCATCATCCATGTGTAGTGTACTCGACTACTCGTACATATTATGATTCAATTAAGATTTATTTGGCGTGGCGTAAGAGATTCTCAGAAAATATTAGCATCACCAGCAAGAGATTTTAATTATTTGCAACGTACATAATGTACATAGATAGATATGGATGGATAGAATGAATAAAAAAAAATTAAAAAAATTATGTCGTATGTCTCATAAATTTAATATCACAATTTTTCTTACTACAAACATATATAGGAGTATACGTACTTTTAGGTAGTTACTTATAAAGAGAAAAAAAAAATTAAATCTTCATTCATATGTTAACATTTATGAATTGTAATGCAGATGTACATATGTACGATGTACGTACCATATTTGTAAATTACGATTTTCGTGCAGTAAATTTTTATAAATTATTAAACTGATGTTTTTCATTCGCTAATAAACTGATGCTCTTTAATGTCTCAGTCTCAGTCTTACTTAAAGCGATATACATATACATATATAACCAGTAAATATTTATGTACATATATGTTGTATAAATATGTGTTATAAGTAGTTGAATCAACTAAAAAGTTTAAAAATGCACTCAATCATAATGTTTGTCCAGCAAATGAGGTTACACTGACGTAGTGGCGTACGCTCCTGGTTAAGAAAATAATTTTTCCATTCCATTAATATTAAAAGATATGATTTTAAAACTTTGTAGTACAAAAATTATTTTAAATTTCCAGCATTTTTTGAAAAATATATTTTTTTTGGAAAAAGTTAACTCTTTAAGGTCCACACATTTCAAATATAAATGAGTTAACAAAAACAAATTAAAATTAAAACTAAATTTGTCCAGAAAGACATTCTTTAAGGTTTTAGTTCATTAATATATTTTTAAAAGTTAACCCTTTTCAAGGAACCGTTTGGACCTTGAAGGGTTAATGTTTTCTAAAAATAAATAATTTACGAAACCATTTGTAATTAAATTCAGAGAAAGTTCTGAGTAGTTTTTTGAAAATTTTTAGTTAACCCTTTTATGTTCAAGATGTATGGACCTTAAAGGGTAAACTTTTTCGAAAAATTTCATTTTATAAGAAATGCTGGAAATTGTGGAAAAAAAATCTTTCAGAACATTAATAAGAATGACTGCGCGCTCCTTATACATAGACGCAATCTACAAGAATTCTTACCCAAAACTTCTTACAATAGAAATATTCTCGTGCAATTTCTGTATACTGAGCTAAACGATGTTATTCTTAAGACCGGAAGATTTCTCTGAGGAAATATGATTTATTAGATATTTTGTTATTATTTACTCCCTAATGAATTTTCAATTTATTTTAAAAAGTCTCACGATTTCTAATCAAGATTAGATTATTAATTCTCACTAGCCGTTACTCGTCCATGTTCTGTATGTACATTTTTGAAAAATTTTGTCTCATCCATTACAAATATAGAGTAAATCCAGAGATTATCATTAAAATATATAATAAATAAAATCAATTGTAACGCTACTAGAGCTAAGACGTTCAAATGAGCTCGATTCGCGCCAAGGTCTTAAGATGTAGTAGTTGTCCGGAAACGTTTTTTTTTCTTCGGAATTGTTTAATAAAGAGTAATAGGCTATTTGGCGTAACTGTTTTGCCAGACTTTTGTCGTAGAAATAATATATTTATAAAAACAGTAAGGTCAGGAACTCTTTTTTATCTGTTACATAGTTAGAAAAATGTTTGTACACACAATCTGTGTATATATAACTTCAACACATAGGTGTGTATATGTAAAATCATAAAACAATAAATCATTCACGTTTTATTGTACATACATATATCTATGGTATGCTTTCTTCAGCTATACTTTCAATAAATGTGTTCCAATTATTTCATCACCACCACAGAAATTAAATTATTATTTATTAAAAAGACCCGTTCTATTAACTCGTCCTAGAAATTACATTTCAAATTTAAATTGTTGAATATCTGCATTTGATTTGGTGAAAAAGTTATTTGAATATTTTTGCTGTACATTTCAATAAAATGTTTCAAGTGGCATAATCGACTAACTACATAAATACATACATACGTATGGTATGTATGTATGTATGTATATTCGTACTATAATTGTTAATTGTCAGTCTTTATTAAGAAAAGAAAAAAAAAAGAAGATTAATTGCACCATTTGGAACTTACCGGTATGATTTACTATGTTTAGTTGGGAGTTACTGTCACCATCCACCCTTTCTATTAAATTTTAATTAAAAGATCGTTTGAAAAATTGCTTCTTTTCTGATTAATTATTTTATATAAGTATAAGGTCATAGAGTGGGGTCAGCTGAATTTTATTAATTGGTTAAGTTTTTATAAGTGGCGTCTAGAAACAATACATTAGGTTAGATGCATTTGCTATTAATTAATCGTCGAAATGACTCAGTGCATAGTGTCGCTGATTTGTAAGCGAAAGGGTTCAAGGTTTCAAGACCGACCAGATAATGGACGTAATTGTTTTTCTCAACTATTTTCTCTGTACAATAGAAATCTAGAAATAGAAAGGAATTTCTATTGAAAATCTAAAGAAAAATTTGGAAAATTTGACCAAAATTTTTTTTTTCCTGATTTCCATAAATTGTATCATAAAATTGATAATCTTAACTTTTTGTGAACATTTTCAAATGATTTGTATAGAAATTCACATGTATTTCCACACATTTACTACGAAATGCCTGAAAATGGCTTATTAAATTCGGAACAAAAAAGGAAATTCGATTTTGAAATATTTTTAATAAATACTTTAAGAGAAGATATAACAAATATATATTGTTGGATTCGTACAAGCCTCATCTTTAATTTACGTGAAATTTCGAAGCTAAATTTCAATTCCCCGATTTTTAAAAAACCTTTTATGGTGTTTTTGGAATTAGTTTTCTATGGAAATTTCTTACCAAATCGATGGACAATTGGGCAAATATTTTTTTTCAGAGAGATATTTGAAGCAACTAACTAGAAAGAAAAAAATTCTTCAAATAATGGTACAGTAATTTAGGAGATATGATTTTTTTAAGGAACTTTTATCAAAAATCTAAAGGAAAATTGAGAAAATCTGAACTGAAAATTGTTTTTCTCAAATTCTATAAATTTGATCATAAAATTAATAATTTCAACGTTTTCAATAAATTTTTAAGCATTCCAAGTAATTTATATAGAATTTTACATGTAGATACTTCCACACAAATCCCTTAAATTCCGAACAAAAAAGGAAAATTGATTTTGCAATATTTTTAATAATTACAAAGACGTAATAAACCTTAAAACCTATATATCGTTAGATTCGTACAAGCGTCAGCTTTAATTTGCGTATAGTCTCAAGGTTAATCTTCAATCCTCCGATTTTAAAAAAATCTTTTACTGATGGTAAGACATTTTGTATAAAAATACTGATTCCAAAACATTATAAACAGTATTTTAATAGAAATTTATTACCATATCCATGGACCGATCAGCAAAAATTTTGTTTTATGATATATATACAACTAACAAAAAGAAAAAAATAGATCTCAGAACAATGCTTCCGTAGTTTAGGAGATATGAATTTTGTTTACTTGGATTTGATAATGACTCAGATTTAAAATTTCACGAGAAACACGATAGTGGTAATTTTTTTTTCTACAGTGAATATTACAAATACAAAATAGTGAACTTTATAGTTATTGTAAAATCTTTTCTCAAATTAATTACCTTCCTTGATTTTTAACTTAAAATTACTAAACATTGATTATGGAATTAATCTGCCAAAAAAATCCATTTATAAGAAAATATTTATGTATACTACAAAAAAAAACTTATTTATCCATTCAACACGATATGTTTTTATATGTAAAAATGTATTGCATAATTAATTACCATCAATATCAATAAAAAATGTAGTGCAACCACAAGAATTTATTTTCGTTCAAGTATTTTTAAGGCTAAGTTTATAAATACACAACGTAGATATATCCAATAACTTATAACCGTTCGGTATGTTTGAATTTACTACTATCTAAACAGGTGATTAATGATAATGTAGATGTCACAACAAAACAGAGGAAGTACAATTCAAGAAAAAAAAAAAAAAAAAACTAAAATTATTTTAAAAATAATTATTTAAATTTATCTGTGATGTTATGTAACAAGTATAACTGTGTGTCGTAACAAGTTTAGTGATAAGCCCATAATGTCATGTTTTATGTATTGGTTTCATGTTTTTTAAATTTAGATTTTTCTTAAAAAAAAAAAAATATTGAATAATAAATTATTTTTGAGTTAGTTTGAGTTTGCGAAGGTTTTCTCGATAATTATCAAAAACTTATAATTGGATGCATATGAAAGACTTTCTTATTTTTAAGTGGCCAAGAATATCTATCAAGGATGTGTAAATTTTGACAATAAAAAGCCCCCAAATTTATACATTATTAACGAAGAAGCAACAAGTGTATAAAGTACAAGTAAAAATATGACTGTTCAAAAAGAAAATAAAAGAAAATAATAAATAAAAAAAATTACTTTAAACATGTACTAATTTTTATATTTCATATTTTTAATTTAATAATTTCATATTTTTAAGCTTTTTCAAGAAAAGTAATTTTAAACCCCCCCCCACTTTTTTTTAATTCGTTCTACATTATATGTGAAAACATATATAAAATTAACTAAAACACATTTTTTGCGCTACGATATTCCAAATCAGTCGACAATAAAATAATATAAAACCTAATTGGATGGAAGCAATCTTTTTAAATGGGTTATACATAAAAGCATTATTTGGGTAAAATAAAATTTCTCGTTGAAAAACACTTACTCATTACCGCTTTAAAATGTATAATTTCCAAAAAACAAAAAAACAAAATACTATCTCATTGTTGGAGCGGTTATTCATCCGTACAACCACGGTAATTTATTCTATTTAAACTGTACTCTAGATACACACTCGTTCATTCATATTTTTTTTAGACTACAACGAAAACCATATTGTTTGCACTTTATTATATATTTACAGTTATAATGTACCTACTCTATTTTAAATTTTAATTCTTCATACAGCACATATCTAGGTACGTAAAACTTTTTACTAAACTACGAAAAAAAAAAAAAAAAAACAAAAACCACACAGATAAAACGTACAATTGAATTCGTTTACGCATTTCACATAGTATAACAAACGCAAACAATACCAATACCGGTGCAGATGCTGGTACTGATAAGCATAATTTAAACATATATAGTGTGGCCAAAGGTATAACGTAAATTCGCGCACATACCAACCTAATAAGTAGTAAATAACAAAATTATAGAATAAATACAGGTAAAGTTAGAGATAAGTGTTTACAACATTATACGTATGTGTAATACATTAGTTATATGACGAGTATTCTGTCCATAGTGACATAGACTAGCCATTAGGTTGGAGCTAAAATTCAATTTTTAATGTTTTCCTTAGGCAACAATTATAGACACATAATGTCAGTACATATGTGCGGAGAAAAAAAAAGTGATCATAACTCTTAGTTTTTAATAAACTGTAATAATTTCAATCCTGTTTCAAGACTATAGCTTTAGCCGTTTAGCCGGAATTTAAATATTAATATTTTTTAATTAATTAGTTAATCAAACTTAAATGTATTTCTATAAAAAATAAAATTAGATATTTTTGTTGACATTTTACCCATTCTCCTCTACGAACTTAACAAAATGTAACTTTTATTTAAAAATTTTACAAGAACAAAAGAGTGATTAAAAAATTTTTAAAAATATTTCACAAATATCTAAATATTAAAAGTCAGGCCTATCTATTGTATTATAGAAAAGCATATATGTACAATGTACATACATATGTACAGTACATAACTACTTACTTAAATGTACCTAACGCACCACATTAAAAACAGAAATTCATTTAAACCACATAAATAATTAAAAATTTTTAGAAAAACTTAACCAAACGTCAATCTGACAGTATTGACATTCTCTTCCAATGGCAGACCATAGATCTAGTAAATTAATATTATATGACATGGTCGCATAGTAAACAGTGACATTTTGAATTTGTGAGGTAATTATGGATCAATTGCAATTTTGACCGGAGAATGGTGTTCCGAGAAAGTACGAATGTGGGATTTAAATTTAAAAAAAAAAATGGCCACCAAATGTTGTGACATTATACATATGTATAAAATAAATGGCGGCCTATGAACGTATTTTCTTGTATCCAATGTGCCATTCATAGATTATATTATTAAATCTATGACTTAGACTCATCTATTTGGTTGGAAGCAAGTTCACTCATCCAATCCAATTATGGGCTGAAATCACCTCACATTCCGTTCAAATTTAGCATCAAGTCACAATCGCAACGTTCCGTTTCGACAATATCAAAATAATAAAAGCAAAAAAAAATATTTAATATTCGTAAATCGTTTATTTTCACTGATTTTTTTTTTTTAAATCAAACAAAACGTATCACTACACAGTTTTGACAACTAAATTGAGATTATGAGTTCCCTTCCTTTCCGTTCAATTTTAACTTTTGCCAACATTCCGTTTCGTTCATTGTGACATACCTGCCGTAAAGCCAATACACTTGCTATGTTGACATTTTCAATATTTATAAACGGGCGTCGGACTGAAACATTTCGTTGCATTGTACCTACAACTTTATGCTTAAGGCTAATAGACGAAGTCGGTCACAAAAAATTGAATACAGTGTACAGGTACTTGCAATACGCATACGCAATTTATTTCATTTCATTTGAATTTAATTTAATTCAAATTTCAACTAGGCAACTAGACGTTGATCATTTTTGATTTTTTTAATTATAAGTAATTACTAAAATTACTTGGATGTGGCCAATTATTTAATATAATGGATACTAATATAAAAGTTATTTTGTCACTGACAAAAAAAAATCTAAAACATTATTTAAGTATGACAACATTGAAAAATAAATTCTAAATTACAACGAAAAACGGATAACAATCGTTATTATATAGTTTTTAAAGACACCAAGTACGAAAATAAACGACACCTTTACATAAATGCTACAAAATTTATTTATTTATTTTTTTTTTTAACAAACGAGCACAACATTTTTGTCTTATCAATGTCGGAATCTCTACACATTTAACAAATATTTGATGTACATATGTACGTTACATATACATATGTACACTATGTTTTGACTTGTTGTTCGATAACGCCCAACTTAGCAGGTTTTGGCGTTTTATCAACATTTTTTGTTTTTTTTTTTTTTTTTTTATGAAAAGATGGAAAGTTTGATATGAACTATTAACCTAATCTGAAAATATTATCTGAAACGGATCATTTTTATTTATATAATGTAAGCAAAGGCATGGACGGATGTGCCTACTGTATAGTAAATAATATTCTGTAATCATCAATGGATAAAACGGACATGACAACATAAAATAAAACGCTGGTATATAAAGTACTGTTCGCCACCCTTTCCCCACCCTTTCCTCACCTTTCCCCGCACCCTTCCATTATTTTTCCAGCACACTTTTTGAATTTCATACAAGATTTGTGAGAAAATGGCCTTTTGAAAGAAATTTAGTATGGTGGGTCCTATAAGGGTTAACAATGGATCAAAAATGGTAACCCCCTTTTAGGCAACACAAAAAATAAAAACTTTTTTGTATTTACAATTTTTTTCTAAATATCATATAAGAATTTTGAGAAAATTCCAATTTTATTGTAGTTTATTATGGAGGGGGTCCTATAAGGGTTAACAATTGACTATAATCTGTTATACCTTCATATGCACAACAATAAATAAAAACTTTTTCGTATTGATAATTTTTTCGAAATATTGTTGTTTAATATGACAAACATTGATTTACAAAAAAATTGTATGGAAAAGGGTGGAGGATGGAGTGGGAGGATTTTGCTCATTTACAATACCAAAAACCCTAGACATATTTTATCCAATCAAAAAAAAAAACCAACTCTAAAAAAGTTATCGTACCATCGAGCGAGCGATCCCAGTGACCAAAATTTTTATTCCAATTTGTTGTTGTTGCAAAACCTTCAAATTGTGGAGAAAACACGAAAAAAAATTTGAAAATTTCTACATGAAACCAAAGCTTCCGGTTTTTATATTTCATATACACAGTATGGAAGCAAAATTATCGTACAAGGTACAACAACAAAACTATTCGAAAAATTGGTAATCGACCATCGAAAATTTACTGGATAAGGAAATCAATCATCCTAATTTTTGGATTTGTTCACCCAATGTCCATGAAAAATGATTTGTTTTCATTTCGGAAAAACTTGAGTTGCCAATTTATCGAATAAAATCAATTTTGTCACACAATACTCTTACGCAATTAAATTTTACTTTCACTCGTTGGATGATCGAAGGTATTTGTCCTTTAACCGACGATTTGTATTTTGATTTTGTTTTTGTTTTGTTTTTTTTGCTGCTTTCCCATTTGATGATATCAAATATGTACATAGAGGTTCGTTTCATCGCTTTATTTTCGATTGAACAAAACCATTATGAAAATGGAAAAAGTAAATATTTTTGATTTTACTGAATTCATTAATTATTTATGTTTTTTTGTTGATTTTTGTAGAAAATTCCAAAATAATTTGGTTTTCACGTTTCCCGGGATGAAAAGAGAATAACTAGAGGGTTATAGGATATTATAGATAGATAGATATTATAGGATAATGAAGACTTTGCATTTTCATTATATTGTTTTTCATACATTTTATAAAAGAGGTTAGAAAAGGAGAAATTAAAATAACAAATTAAAAAATAAAGAAATTGCTAAAAAAACTGAACCAACCAATAACAAAATTCCATTGTGAATAAAAATTTTCGAATATCTTTTGGTCGATCAAAATTCAAAAGGGGTATGGGCTGTTTAATCATGTTATTTTTACTTAGACTCATTCATTGGGCGCCCATTTTATTACCTCTCAAAGGTGTTACTTTGGTGAATGTATCCGAATTTGCACATTCGGTATCGGTAATTTGAATAACTTATAACGTTGATGGATTATGCGAAGAAGTAAGGAATTACATAGGTACGAACCAGGCACGAAACGTAAATATTTTACAGACGGAAACAATAATTTCAATTTTTTGTCGATTTAAACGAAAATTTATTGGTGAGATTATAGTATTTTTTTAAAAATAAATAATCAGTTTTTTTTTCACATCAACTCATCCGTTCGCTATTAAACACCTGCCAATCCCACATCCTACATTCCAGTAGTTTAGTAGTTTAGTTTAAAGCCACCGATTTATTGTTTTAGCGGATTTGGGCTAAAGAAAGAAGATGAAAAAAAAATGTAGAGATCGTACAGAAAGAAGACGACTAGCAAACGGTGAGGTTGTGCAAAAGGAATTGTGGAGTTTTTTTAAACAATATAGAGAATTGAAAGTTATGCTGAGAAGTGAGATATTGAAGAAGTAAAAGATCAAAGTGTGTGTGGATAAAAGCAAAGATTGTGTGAGCCCACGCAGCTGGACGTCCACAAAAGATTGGTGGAAGGAATGAGAGGTGATCCCTAAAAATCCACCCCATTGGATCCCGGAACGCGGCACTCATACAGATTGGTCAGGTGAGTACTACGTTCGGCCAATCCCCCGAAATAAAATTCATTTTTTTTACCAATCGACCACATTTTTTTAAGGGAAAAGCCAAAGGGGCTTAAGATTTAAAAAGTAAAAAAAAGGCAAAAGCTTACAACATCATTTACAGAACTGGTGCCTGGTTACCCACCCAAAATTACGTCAATAAAATAATGTTATTTCCATTTCCAACGTGCAATATTTATGTATCGAATTTGATCGAATTTTTTGACTATATTACTGACCACTAATGTGCATAGTAGACAAAATCAAAGTTGAGTAACTTCTAAACGTAATTTAACACACCACAATTTAACATGTCCACAACATTTTCTACACTCTCTCCGGAATGGGAATAAAAAAAAACCCCGTCATAATTTACATATCATTAATTAAGCATGTAACCAAAAATGCTAGCGTTTAGTGCAAAATTACACCTTTTATCTAATTTCACTAAACGCCATTATACAACACAACACACACACAAATTTGAATAATGCCATAATAAAATGTATACCCAAAATATGATAATCGATTTATGTACCTATCAGATGCAAAAAAAAAAAACAAACAAAAAACAAACAACATCAATAAAACGTCCATTCACATTCCGGTAAATCTATTAATGATGTGTATTTTATCCATAAATGTATCTTGTCAATAATGCATAACAAAATTTTTGAGTAACTCCACATCAAACAAACAATGCAAATTAAATGTTATTAGGTACCTACATTACTTGTTTAATTATACAACAATCTTCACTTAATTATTATTAAAAACATTTACCTACCTAAAATTCTTTCATAACTAATTAAGAATAGTAAACTTCAATTTGCATAAATGAATATTTCATAATAATTAATAAGTTTAGCAAAGGTAAATAAATCAAACAACAATTTTGACAGCTTATATGGAATTATTATTATTTTTAAAGTTGGTATCTAATTTTTTTTAATTTTTTTATTTTTTTTTTTTTTTATTCCAATACCTTTGCTAAATTCAAAATGTATTAAGTATAAATTGTATATGTATGAATGCACATTATGTATGTATGTAGGTGTTCATTAGAGTGGGCCGATATTGTTTTTTATTTTCGTAATTCAAAAATAGCTTTTTTCGCAATTCAAATGTATGCCATTTTTGGAATTTTGAAATTTTATTTTTTTCTTCTCCCCAAAACAGTTTTTTTTTTGTAGTTTAGGGAAAACTTTGGCTTTTTTTTCAAAAATGTCTCGTCGTGTGGTTAACTTCTTAGAAAAATTAAGTTCTACAAAATATGGTACCTTTTCCTTTATTTTCGGTCCTTTAACCCCTCCATAATTGGGGCATAGGACTGAAACAAGTCAAGTGTCTCGCTCCATTGCCAAAGCACCAATTTTGTTCCATGTTTTTGAACACTTTTATTGTCGAGCGTTTCCATGTGTTTTTAGAGTGTCCAGATTTGCGGCTTTTCCTTGTGAGTTTCAAAACAAGGCATTTCTGATAGGATTCTGTGGTCTGGGTAGAACGTGACCTATGCATGTCTATTTTATTGTTCCTTATCTGAAGCATAAAGCTCAATAGGGCACTCATGTTTTAATTGCCATAGATTAATGTTAGATGTCACATTGGGCAAGAAGACTTTTAAGATTCGCCGTAAATATTTGCTAATAAAAAACCGAGAGTTTTCGTATAATTTTAGAGGACACTGGTCACGTTTGGTGGCTTTGTTTTTTTTTTTTAATGTTTCGTCTATGGTTAACTTCTCAGCAAAATTATGTTCCGCAAAATTGTAGGAAATGAAATTTGCACAAAAAAAGAGTTATCATTATTTTAATCAAACCGTTATTTAAGGAATTACACTGTAAATAATACAGTAAAATTAAAAAAAGTTAAATATTTCGAGTGTCAAAAAAAATTAATGGTAACAGAATATCAAAGAATAGAATCAGGTAAGATTTAAAAATTCCAAAAATACCAAAAATTTGTATTTGTCGTTATTGAATTTCGACAAAAAAATTTAATATCGGCCCACTCTAGAGTATCCATACCAAAACGATAATCAAATACTTACAGAAAATAAGAATTTATATAGGTAGAGTTACCATCTGATACCTACTTATGACTTTGTGTTTGAACAATTAATTATTTGCCAAAAACGATGACATCAGTCAGAAATCATTTAGGTACATTTTCACTTGATGTTCTTTTTATTATTATGATATGGATGAATAATAAAAAAAGCTTTTTCAAAACAAAACTATGCGTTTTATGTATTTTGAAACCGGTTTCTGGTTGATATGATGCAAAAATTTAAGAATTCAAAGTTTATATTGTTTGTGAATGGCAAAAAAAAACCAAAAATCTTTTTATGTACCAGTGGCAAAGCATTCATGCACATTAAGCACTGTTGAATATATGTAAAACACACAAATACCTACACTCCCATTAAAAAAGATAGGCTCACTATGATTTTTTGGGATTTTTCTATTAATATTGAGAAATCCAATGAAAGGGAAAACTCGTTTTTAAGAATTCGTAAAAAATACACTTTTATGCAAAAACAATAATTTTATCTTTTTTATTCCTTGCAATTTTATGATTTAAGGGTCATTATAAAAGATGATTCAGTTGATTCAGTTAGCTTATTTACCAAAATTCATTATAAACCAATGAGGACACCAGTAGACTATTGTTATGCGTGTTGTACTTATTAGCTTCCTCGCTACATTCTTTGTCTAACGAAACTATTTTGTTATTTCGTTTAATTAAACAATAGGGACAGCCGCCAGTCAACGGAATAATGAGTAGAGATACTCGTATTACTTAAAGCAAATAGGGTAGATTGTTTTTTTTTCGAAATGCGCTTTCATTTTGTATATGATATCGATCCGCACTAAACCAACACGATTACATTTATTAGGACTTGCCTTTTCGTTAATCCATGCTATATTGATGGTATTTTTTTATAGGGCACGATGGATTCTGAATCAATTTTTCAACAAAAAAAATCCAAAATTCCTTCTGATCTCATAATTTCTGGACACTAATGAAGCGTTTTTAGATCAAATCCAAAATTGGTTGGATGTTTTTATTTTTAATTTTTCACAAAAAATCACCGTGAGGTGAAAATTTTTGAATTTTTTGTACTTTCGCAAATCCAGAATGAATATTTCATAGATATGTAAATTTGTACTTAACTTATCTCTCAGTAAATATTTTTAATTCAGCTAACAATATTTTTCGAATTGAATTAATGTAAAAAATCACACAAAATTGCGCATATTGCTTAGATTATCTTTTATTTCAATCTTTATAAGTAAAGTAGGAACTTGAGTTACCACACGTATATTTTCCGTGTATTGAATATTAATATTCCTACGACGATTTTTATTTATTGTCAGAATTAAAAAAAAAAAAAATTACAATAAATCTTATTATTTTTGGCACCTAAGATTTATATATCTACTGGCTACATTGACCACTCCTCTTTCTTTATCAGCGCATTACGATTTTTACGCCTCTAGAGTTTCCTGGGTATTTGTTCACAAACAATTTAACGAAAATAAGAGTGGAGAATTTACATAGATTAGATAATGTAGGAGTATAGGATCTACGGACTATTTGATTTTAATTCCTTTTTATTAATATAATGCACCCATGACCTGTCATAAAATTTATGATTCAAACTGAAAAATAATCGCTATATACACATTTTTTTGCCCATTTCCCATAAATGATATATTGTTAAAAAGCCGATTAGCATAATCTACAATTTTAAACAATATAATAAATCAACACAGATAACTTTAAAAATTATGACTTCTTTTTAATTGCTTTTTTATTTCAAAAACAGGAAGTTCCAACCATAAAAGATGATGAATCAATTTTTGCTGTCATCCAACTGTAATTCATGTATGTATGGGTTTTATTTAATTCTTCAAAATTTCTAAAATACATTTTGGCTATAAAAATGTTGGTCGTCAAACTATTTTTAAGATTGAAAAATAAAAAAATAAAAAAATTATGAATTTCAATGCCGGTATGAATTTTTAGATAATTGCCTCATTAATTGACTTGATGAAATGATCGAAAGTATTTTTAATTCGGGACGATCTATGGTCTATGGTTCACTTTGAACTAATGCAAACAAAAAAAAAAAAACGATAACCGATTGTAAAAAGCACTCTGCGAACATTAATAAATATTTATTTTCTCTCTTTTGCTTCCATACTGTATATATGAAATATAAAAGGGAAGCTTTTGTTCCATGTAGAAAATTTCAAAATTTTTATCGTGTTTTTTTCGCATTTTCTTCACGAGTTGGAAGTTTTGCAACAAAAAATTGCAAAATTGGTGGGAGAAGGATGAGGAAAGGGTGGGGGAAGGGTATTTTAGTATGGAAGCCGTGGAGCTTTAATTAGCAGCCTTTTTTATTTGAATCGCCCAACAAATTCAAATTTTCTATGTTTCTTATCATTTTTAAATCAATAACAATTTTTCGACTAAAGATCAATCATATACTTAATTGTGATGATTGGTTGCCGTTCATTGTGGCCGTGCGTGCATACATAAAGATTCTCAAAAATTTATTACATATCGTTGTGGATTATTTTTAATATTTAAAAAAAATTATCAACTTTTTTCTCACTCCTGTACGCTGATTCTGTCCACCATATCACCGGCTCTAGCGTAGCAAAAAGTTTAATATATCAACAAAATTTATCGTTGTAGTACTAGATTCTAACGCATTATAATGAATTGA
>JANSTT010017123.1:0-18347 GCA_026745375.1 Platyura marginata | reverse complement strand
CACAAAATATATTTTCACAAACAAATAATTTTTAAATAAATCGCCAATAAAAATGTCAAAAAATCTAATTAGTACCATCTTTAGTACCAAAAAAGTTAAAAATATGTCCATGCGACATCTGCTGAAGAACACAAGAACTAGCAAAAATCAGTCTAACGATACACCATTGTCGGTTTTACGATACGCCATCAAAATAGTTGGTGTTACGTTAACACGTAAAACAACAACAACTAACACCGACATTGGTCTACGATTCTCACGAAAATGCACCTATTATTTACTTTCGATGTGTGAACAAGATTTTTCGACTATCACGAAATTGTTTATTTAATATTAACAATAATTATACTGTCAGCCGGCAACGTTTTTATTTTCTGCAAAAAGCACTTTTTCAGCTGCAATTCGTGATACGAACAGAGAGGTCTCTTTGGCACTCCTATTTTTTTCGCGCGTGTAAACACTCCTATTTCTTTTACGATACTGACTATTGCGATAGAACTCTTTGTCAAAGTGTCATTTACGTGTGAACACTGCATTTTTTGTGGCGACATTTGTTCCACATATCACGATATAAAACTTTTATCATCAAAAATATTAAATATATCACAAAAATTTATCACTGTTTTAATATCTGTGGCAGTAACTTAAAGTCCATTTCAATAACTAGGACTTAAGGTTAGGTTAGTGTAGTGGTGCTTATTGCACCTAGCATAGTCGACTTTTTAGGGTTTATAGCTATTTCCTCCTTTTACTGTACCTCTGTTTTAACATTTTATCTCAATTGATATGACAATTTCTTTTTGTGTGGAATAACTGCAACACTTGATGTGTTTCCTTTTGTGGAAACCTTCCAAATGTTCGTCATTTCTGAGCCATTTGGTCGGTAACATTATTATATTCATCGAAAGTGTATTTTGTTAACTTTGACTAAAAAACTACCGTAAAATAACACAACCGACACTCACTGAATTTTCAATAATTGCCGGAAATATAATTTCAAAACTAACAAAAGTTAACTGGAACGCTCAATTATATGCAAGGTGGCAAGAACAGTTACAGTAAGAACTCTTACGTTTACCCCACTTTTAAATGTAAAAAATTCTATCAAAGTAGAGAAAGCACCACATGTATGACAGTAGCATTAAAGAGTATAATAACTTTGGTACGGGATTTATAACGTCCCTTAATATTGTGTGAATTTGATTTGGCCTGCTAAACCCTAGATTGGTTTTTTTTGACTGACTCCACAACTCCTCGCCATATCTGTCCGCAGCCAACGTCGATTTTTATTCGAGGCTATCTTGTGGAGTTTTCTTGAAGTGAATTTTTTAATTGGGGGTTGACATCCTACACAACCCTTTTTCGGAAGACTTTTTACATCATTTCAGGTGAAAACACTGCAACTGCCAAACTCTACAAATTCTCATGCTTTAGATGTTTTTTCTAATATTACAAATGTTTCATTAGTAGAATTGACGAATTTCAGGAATTACTCCTTGAAATGATGCCCTAAGCATACAGTTTTAAGTGAAATCCGAACGACTTGACCCAAAGCTCAATCTCCGTATAAGAAAAAAACACTTAATATTTTTACTCTCAGACAAGAATCGAACCCCGAACATCCATTTCCAAATGACATCAACTCTACCAACTGAGCCATTTTGTAAATTTTTAAGTCGAAATATGCATGTCTGTCCGTGATAAAGATTTACGACTAAATAAATAAGATATATAGGGAAATTGGAGGTATTACTATTTACACGAAATTGGTTCGGAATAGAGAAAAAATGATTATTTGTCATTTGTCAATTATAGAGAATAAAAAAGTAGAGATTTCATTAATAAACCAAAAAGTTCCATACCCTACCGTTATGGCATTGATATTGACGTGAGTTCTTATTTAACACTTGGAATTTTCAATTTTTTAATTACTTTATTAATTTTCTTTACAGACCGCCTTATCTAATTATTTTCCGCCCATCGATATTTCGTGTTAAAAACTAACTTATCCAAATATTAATTATTTTTCCAATCCACCTAGGATTGGCCTACCAAAATTGGTCCCATTTACATGAAATGCAATTCGATGCATTTCATCATCCATGAATTGCACATCGATGCTTTTAAGTCGGTCACACATGCAATCGTTCGATAGTCATTGTGAGTTCAACGTCCAGTACTTTAACTATAGTATTTAGCGTAGATTTAGTTGTAATACTTTGGTTGGACATTGAGCTTACATTGACTAAAACTCATGCACTCAGGTGCATATCTCTAGGCGGATTGGTTCTTTTTATAAATCTACAATATCATGCACTACAATATCATTTCTATAGTGTTTAATTATTTTTATTCAATTTACTCAATATTTATTTACAATAAAAAACAAATAGATAAGTCGTAGATAATTCTCATACGGGCGGGTATATTATAATCGGTTTAGTCAATTATTACTTCCATACCCATATACTGGTGTATAGAAAACTTTATTACAATTCATCATCAAACAAATAATTATGTATATAAATTATCCATAATAAACTCTCCCGTTGAGTATTGGAATCAACAATAAACCACATATGTAAACTAAATTATGATATGTTTTCTTAACAGTTTTTCCGACACCGACTCATATCACCAGGACATCAGAAGTGTTTTTCCATACTTTTCACCCCCAAAAAATAAACGCCCAGCAAATAATCGTAATCGTACAGCCAGAAAAATACCAGAAAAAAAAGAAAAAAAAAAAGAAAATACTTGCAACAGGTGGGAAAATATTTATTCTATTATGACGATAATAGTGAAATTGATTTATTCTCTATATAACTTAGGCTACACGCTATGCACGCACAAGAAATATTAAGTAGCTGAAGTTTTCATCATCCACGTTCCTCTCGTTCAAAAAGAAGAATATAAATATGTATGTGTGTGTGTTGCGTATATACATAGAATACATACCTATAGATAGATAAAATTGTTGTAGATAAACATCACAGAGGTTTATCGTTAACAATTTCTTTGTTACAAAAATAATTGCAAATTTGGCGACGAGGATATTGATAAAAACTTAATTACAATATCTGAAGCAATACACAACCAAACAAAAATGAAATTAAAACGTTTTTATACTATGCCTGGCATTTTCATTTTATTTATAATTTTCTACATGACCAATGGTGGAGATGTTATTGCTTTGGATATCTCTCTCGGCAATATACAAACATATATGTATGTATAAAAGTCAAAGATTCAAGTCACGTAAAATCTGCCCGGCAAGTGGACAATTCCCAATGAAAGGGATATACCCGCAAAAGCAAAATGGTAGAGCATCTGTGACAAACTACAATGTGACCTACTTGATTTTATACAAATGTATATGGAAATTTTCTGGAACACATAGATAATATCTATTCGTGTACATGGAGAAAACTGGAAAATGTTATGTAATGTGCGGCAAATGTCGTCTTTGTTTTGTTAAGTAGTACACTTGCATGAATATTGTATATACATATGTATGTATACCTATATGTATGTATGTATGTTTGGATACAGTGAAGACTGAAGAGAGTTTTGGAACACATTTGTAAGACGTTGACTTTCTGTCTATGCATAATATATTTAATTTAAATTTTATAACATAACATGTTTCGTTTCATGTAAATTTCTCCAACTATAAATGTTGAATTTAATATTAAATTTGAAAATGTTTCTTAAGCACAATATTTTCGTTAAGGATTTGTTCAAGACTGAAGTGGGTTGATATTTCATGTGACTTAGTTTCTGAATATTTTTTTTTTGTAAATATAAAATAAAAAAACATTTAATTTGAATCTAATTTGAATCTCATTTCAGAACCAGTTTCTCTAAATTTAAATTTTCCAAAAAAAAAAAATGTGAACGACTAAAAACGGTTGACGGTTCAAGTTCTTTATGTGGTAGCTTTATTCTTTCATATAAGCATGTGATGACGCATACCAGTGGGTGAATACTTTTTTGCTTCAACACACTAAAAAATAAGTGGAAGCATTGGTTTCACTTTCATTTTTCAAAAATTTAAAATCGAAATTTTTGTGATATGTCCACGTTTTGGACATTTTTAATCGTAAAACTGCAAAAAAAAATTTTGATAGTAAGTATCGCTCGCTCGCTTTCCTGTATACACGCTAACTTTCGAACGCGTTGAGTTAGCGACTTGAAATTTGGCAGCATCGTTTTTTTGTGAATGGGCAAAATCGCACACTAAAAATCAAAATTTCGATAAAATGACATAAACAAAAAACTTTTATTTTTTTGTTTCTTATGGTGGTCATTGTTTTTGACCCACCGTTAACCCTTATAGGACGTCCCATACAAAATATATATACATATATATATAATACACAAAATTGAATATTCACAATTCACAAATCCGAATATTTGAGAACTCGTATTGTAGTAAGGGTGAGGGAAGGGTAGGGGGAAGGTGGGGAAAAGGAAGGAAGGGTGGGAAAAAGGAAGGAAGGGTGGAGAAAAGGGAGGAATGGTGTGGAAGTGTAGGGGGAGGGTGAAGAAGTGTAGGGGAGGGTGGGGAAAAGTCTGTGAAGGGTGGAGAAAAGTAGGGGAGGGTTGAGAAAAGGGGAAAAGTGGGGGGAGGGTGAGGAAAAGTAAAGGGAGAGTGGGAAAAGTGGGGAGATTGGGGAAAAGTGGGGGGAGGGTTGGAAAGGGTGAGGAAAAGTAGAGAAAGGATGGGGAAAAGTGGGAAAAGAGTGGGGGAAAGTGGGAGAAGGTTGAGAAGAGTGGGGGAACGTTGAAGAAAGGTTTGAAAAATGAAAGGAAGGGTAGTTTTGTGTGGAAGCAGGTTTACTTAGCAGCATTTTTTTATTTGTTACGTTTACAACAAACTGGTAACAATTGTCTCAAATTTAACAAATATAACCTATTTACAATTAAAATAAAGAATTATTATTTAACACTAAAATTATAACTACTTGTTATTAAATGTGATATTAAATATGTATAAAGGAACAAATACGTGTAACAAATCGTAACATTTACTTTTATTGCTACTCTGGTAGGTTATTTTATCGACACGATGCGCCCCTGAGACTTAATGATCCCATCATAGGACTATTAAAAAAAACTTCGGTTATTTTAATGAAAACCAGTAATTATTGGCTACGCCCATTAAAATATACCCGTATAAGTACTTATTTATACATAACTATTATTTATTCATAACTATTTTTTCTGATGGTTATTTGAGAAAAGGAACTAATCTTCATTTTTCAAAATTTTTCAGGAGATAGAAGAAACTAGTCTATATTTTTAGATAGCATTTCAACGATGAGAACGTTTAAAAAGCCATAAAATTATATTTTTTCGTGAAATTTAGTGAAATAATGTTGACAGATAGTGTAAAATATACCAAATTACCAGATTTTATAAAAAAATCACTTTTGAAAAAAAATTGATAGTTAGGGCCTTTTCTCAAATAACCATCGATATATTGAGTAAATTGAATACAAATGATTAAAAAACCGTAGAAATAAAATAAAATTGATTTGATTTGACTTTGGTGTGAATGAATGAAATCTTCATTTTTTTAATCTCTTGAATTTTTGTTACGTTCATTTTTCTCTAATCCGAATAGATTTCTAGTAATTGATTAAAAACATTAGAAATGATGTAAAATTGATTGCAGCGCCATAACGGTAAGTCGTGAAACTTTTTGGTCTATGAATGAAATCTTCATTTTTATATTCTCTATAATTGTTGTCATATTAATTTTGCTATATTTTGATTATATTTCGAATATATAACTAAGAAACTACTAGATGAAATATTTTATTACTAGATACTACTAGATGAGTACTTAATCCCTACCCAAAATTGGTTGAGATCGGAGATAATGTCGGGCTGACGGAAGGTCATCCCAGCCGGAAATCCATATCTCCGAAACTGAGGAACTACTAGATACTACTAGATGACTACTAATTCCCTGCCAAGTTTTATTTCGAGGTGACCAACCCGGTATAAAAATATATTTATGGCAATCAACTTGAAGGAAGAACTTAAAGGAACTTATGATGAAATAAATAAAGATTAAGTTTACAGTTTCGTCGTTCCTTCCTCGAAATAAAAAACAAAATGATGCACAACCTACTTCTACAATTCTACATATCGTCTATGTAGAAGAAATCACTATCTACATTTTCATGTTTTCGAGTTATGGAGCTTTTTGTATACACTTTTAATATTGCAGTTATGGAGATAATGAATTTTAAATTAAATTTTGCTTCCACAGACTAAAAAATAAGTGGAAACATTGGTTTTACTTTCATTTTTCAAAAATTTAAAATCGAAAGATGGGGAAAAGTGGGGGAGGGTGGGGAAAAGTAGGAGGAGAGTGGGAAAAAGTGGGGGAGGATGGGATAAAGTGGGAGAGGGTAGGTAAGGGCGGAGAAAAGTGGGGAAATGTTGGAAAAATGGTGGGAGAAGATTGGGGAAAAGTGGAAAAATGTTTGGGAAGAGTGGGAGAAAGGCGGAGAACTTTTGGGAAAGGTTTGAAAAATGAAGGGAAGGGTGGAAGCCCCGTAGGTTTACTTAGCAGCCTTTTTTTAAGTAAGTAATAAAGATAGAAAAATATCGTTTTCTACAATTTAGATAAATAATTGAAAACTACATATGAAAATGTAAAGAGTTTTAGACAAATGTGTAGATAGGTAGTTTTTCTTCCACATAGACGATATATATACAGTGTAGTAAAATTCATTAACATTATGTACAGCCAATGAATAGATAAAAATCATCTATCTGATGACTATTCTATTAGGTAATAACTATTAGATAATATTAATAAAGGAAATAATTTTTCTGATTTCATGACATTAACTTTCGTGTAATGTACTTTGTAGTGTCATGAATTAGTAATATCAAATGCTGTAAGCAGCTGAAAAAATTCCTATCATTATTTATTTAAGGCACCGAGGATATTACATATATGTTTATACATACATACATACATATATATATATATATATATATTTATATATTGAAACAGAAATTCGATAATACCCAATTCATCATAAATGAGTCATAGTGATGTAGGATAGGGCGAAGTCGATTATTTGGTAGAAATGCTATATGTACATACATATGTATACCATGTAGGAAGGTACGCTAGCTCTTCAAATATATTATATTTTTGGATGAAAACTCTATATATATATGCACAGTGGTACAAAGAATTATTCGTACACCTTTTTTTAAATATATTTTAACAATTTATAGAAAAAATAGAAAACAATTTCCAAAACCTAAAATTTTTTATTTCTTAAAATCTTTCAAGGATATATACAGGGTGTCCTAGCATTTGAGGGAAACACTTTCAGGACGTATTGCTGCGATCGATTTGAGCAAAAAATTGTACCCGAGGGGGGTTCCAAAATTGACCGTTGGGCAGGTTGAATGATTTTAAGTTTTAGGGATCAAAAACTACGTTTGTGCTTATAAATTCCATAAAAAGGCTAGGAAATCCACATTTAAAGATGAATGCCACCTCTCTTATTTTCAGTTTAATAATTCATGGCACACTATTTGAAAAAAATGACGGTAAACTTTAAAAATAGAAAATAAATTACGAAATCTGAAAGAAAAAGTTCTATTTCTCAAAATTTTCCATAATTACCCTAATTTTTTTCCTTACACAATTTGAAAGAGAATATTATTCGGGTTAAAAATTTCCTTATTAATTTTTTCATTATTTCGTATGTTTTGGTAATTATTTCCATAAAATACAACGCTTAATTTTATTTAAAAGTAGAAATTATTCAATAATTTCCGGTACGTTCTGAAAATATTTCCCTCAAATGCTGGGACACCCTGTATGTTAATAAGAACATTTAAAATTCATTTAAATTGATTGAAATCAGTTTTCTAAAAATTTCAAAACTACATTAATAAAAAAGTGCACGAATAATTCTTTGTACTACTGTATATATATGTACATCTATTCCATATATGTATTGCTACAACATATCTAATACCTAAATGTGACATTTTTATGTTTCCAATGTACGTGAACCTCCCAGTATGGAACTGAAATTGAAATCTATGTCATATACGAGGAGTACGATATCAGAGCCTAAAGTTGTGTGTTTTTTTTGATTCGATTCTATAAGTCACGCAGAACGAAAAAAGGATACGCTGGATGGTCATATATGTGCACATACATACTATATATACCTCTATTCTATATATATGTTTGTATGTATATATATTTACAGAACCGTTGCTTTATCCCAGAATTTTATTATGGTGATATTGTAGAGCAAATCAAACCAAAAATACAGTGCCTCCGGTAAATCAATTTGTTGGAGTTTCGAGTTTTAATGTTACAAAAACAATAGAATTTAACCAAAAATGTTTTTCAATAAAATGAAAATCAATTTTCTTGTGGTTTTACAATTTTCATTAAAAAAAAAATTTTATTGTTAAGTTTTAAATCAATAAAAAGTCTACCCTTCTTGGTATATAGTTACTGGTTGGAATTGGAGTTGGATTTACGTTATGTATTTGTATATGTACCTACCTACATACATACATACATACATACTGTCTACTGTATCATAAATTTTACTTCAATATACTTAATTACTTTTTTAAATAAGTTAATGTTTTGTGAAAGTTAGTTTGAGGAATTTAAGAGAAATGGTTACCAACTGCCAAATGAAAGCACGTTAAAATTGTAACATTTTATATGAGGCCCTATAAGAGTTAACGGTCGGACAAAATTTTTGTTCCAAATTCCAATAAGAAATTTGAGAAAGGGTGTGTTTTACATAAATTTTGTAATGGAGGTCCAATAAGGCTTAAAAATAGTAGCCTACAATTATGTAACTATTTTGTATACATGTGTCCGAGTTTACCATACATAAACATCATAGGCGAATATTCGTAAGACGCTAAAACACTGTGCTTCTCTTGTTAAAATTTAAAAATTACCAACATATTGAAACTTTTTTAACTTTTACCTCATATTTTTTTATTTTATTTTTCTTATTTTAATTTAACAACCGCAGTCATTCTGACGTGTATAGATAAAAGGAATATGTGTGTCACTATTTTTTACAGTTTCCTCTGTAAAAAAGCTCACGCTTCGCCTTTGATACACATATAGAATAGAGCCTATACTAATTTGATGAACAGTATTTGCACAAGGTATTATCATTGTTGTACCTACCATACCATTTAAGTAAATTAAAAAGTAATAATAATTTTTTGGATTGATGGAATTTTTGTCGATCATTAGAATTAGTGAAATTCAATTTTTAAACGACTTATTCATCTATATTACCATACATAGATAATGATGTGTCAATATATGATGAGTCATCTCTTTTACCTATATGTAGATGTGGTCGAATGTCATGTTATTATTGATATGATGCACAAGTATTTTTGTGAAAGTCTGTATATATGGTTTTCACAGGAATTCAAAACACAAAGTAAAAAGTTAAAATTAAAGTAATTAGAAAATATAAAAAAGATAATTCAATTATGAAGGACGAAGAGTAGAAAAAGAAGGATGTTATAGAAACAGGGAAGAGAGGAAAGAAAAAAAGGACGAAAAAAAGAGGAAAAAAGAAAAGAAAAAATAGACTTAATTTTTAATGTTGCAAAGTAACTCAAACATTCCTTTTTGAACTTTCTACGAGAAGAAATGCTTTTGGTTGTAATGGTGAGTAGAATGACGCGGTATTATAATCTGAGACAATCGAGCAGAACGTCGAAATTCCAAGATATTATACAAATACGATGGTGTTTTACTCGTTAGTAAGCTATGGAGAAAAACACAATGTCTATATTTATAGAAATCATTTAGCGAGCAGCCTGTAATTATTCAAATTATCGACTCGCTTTAGTCGAAAAGCACACATAATACAGCTAATAAAACCACGCTGGAGAGCACGAAAAGAAGAAGAGTCAAGTACAGACGAGAAGATCACATCACCATATATAAATAAAGACAACACTAGGGATTTAACGAGGATACATCTCGTTTTTGTTGGGAGGCTTACAAAGAGTGTAAATGACTGTAAACCCTACCGGTAATAGAGGAGACATGATCCGACTAATTCATCTAACTTTTAATGGCCAGTCCAAGATTACAAACCTTATCCTGGTAAGGAATGACCACGTTTGATACAACAACAGGGCGTAAATTTACTGGGAAAGTTCCCTCGAAATTGATTGAGTCTTCTTAGTATTTAGCGATAGCTTATTACGTAAAGCTCAAGACTAAACAGCACATAGTTGGTTTAAATTTAAATAAAATAAAAATAAAATATTGAAACTGTCCGCAGTAGTTGGCACTCTTTTCTGTTAGTTGGCACCCCTAATTATAATTACATTTAATAAAAAAACAATGTTTAGTTAGTTTTTAACTTTTTGTTTAACAAAAACTTACAATTTTTCAAAACGACACACTTTTACTATATAACTCCCTTCCTTATGAAGAAACCAAAAAATTGACAAATATTTTCTCCCAAAAACATGTTTACTTGTATTGGCTATTTTAACACTAACACAATTTAAGAGAAGAATCAAGTTGGGCAAAATTAAAAAACAAAACAACGCGAAATTTCATGAAATTTAAAGAATTTCATTTAGCAGGTAATAGCGACACATCACAATAATCACAAAGATGCCAACTACTGGGGGAGGTGCCAACTATAGCTTCCTTCACCCTATTGTATAATATTTTTCTAAACTTTGTCATTTAGTTGGAAAAATACAAAACAAATGTTTTTCATGAAAAAAAATTGTATGGGAGGGTGTCTAAGGGGTGATTTGGCCTATTAATTAAATACCAAGCAATACAAATAAAAAAGCGAGTATGTAATTGATATTTACTATCAAAATTGTTTTTTTCATTTTAACGACCAAAAATTTCGAAAACGTAGAGAAATGATAAAAATTTGCATTTTATTTATGTATAGAAGTCATACAGCTATACAGATTTTTGTAATTTTGTTATTTTCATCGTGCCACCATTTACGAATAGATAAATACTAATTTGATATTTTTTTACTGTGATTAACAGAGCCAATTTTCATGCTAATTGAACTTAATAAATAAGAAAAATATTCAGGATTGTACAATGGGAGTCTATAACTACTTCCTCAATAGTATATCGTATGGTCTTTAACATGCCTTCTGGATACTGATGAAGGAATTCCGCTAAAGAAATAATTGGCAGAATTTAGTAGTCACATTTGCTTTTACAATTTTCGAACCGAGAACAAATGTAATAAAACCTAAATGAGTAATGCACAATGCAACGCAACGTTCCGTTCCAAACTGTATACATACTATATTGTATTGTCATTGATTGATTTAATTATTATTGAATTATTATGATTATTACGATTATTATGGAAAAGTAATAATATAAGTACTATTATTGTCTACTATTTATTAGTTAGTGTTCGTTGTTCTAGACAATAACTACAAACAACTACAGTAGGTATGTTACAATGAACGAAACGGTACGTCGACAGTTGGCAAAAATTAAAATTGAACGGAATGGAATGAAACACATAACCTCAATTTGACTTTTAAAACTGTGTTGTTATTAGTTTGGTTCAATTTAAAAAAATTGTTCGTGTAAATAAACGGTTTAAACTATTTACAATACTGTCATTGTGGGTAGATGATAAATTTGAACGAAACAGTATGATGCATTGCATTGTGCCTATAGCTTAAGTATGTAGGTCTGCTCCGGTAATGAAGGTCTTATGAAATGAGCTTAGACTATATATTTATAGGTAAAGTAAAAATACTCTGAAGCCAGTACCTTCTGTGTAAGGAGTGAAAAATATCCAAGAAATTAATTGATCTAAATTCTAGAATATATTATTTCGATTTATTTTATTCTCCTATCTAAAAATTATTCTTACTTTATACCTGAATTGCTCTGTACTGTTGTTGCTTCATTTACATTGGGCACACCTGTGGGTATTGCAATAAACTAAAGAGGATTCAGTTATGGTTTCAACATGTGTAATATCTATATGAAGGTAGAAAGCTAAAAGATCTACCAGTAATATTTTTTTCTGTAATTTTTTTTGTATATGTATAAAGTATTTATAGAGGGAGTTAGGCAAATATGGACCACCATAAGCAAAACCAAAAATAATATAAAGTAAAACTTAGCATTACATTTTATTTATAGTTCAGTCGTTAATTTATTTAAGAATTCAATGAACAAACAAACATATTTTTTCATTAAATGTGTATACGTGTGATTTTAACCCTAAAATAGTTGCATATACTAAGATAATACGGTGGTCCATATTAACCGCGTGGGCCATATGGATATATAATAGATTGTCGCTTGGGGGTGATATGACGTTGTTTATTTATTTTTTATGTCGAATTCTAAAATAATCATTTGTCAATTTTAATTTATTGGTTTGTTAATTTGTTAGAGAAATAAATCCTCAAGGTCACTATATCATATCTCTTAATATAATATATTGGTAATTATTATGTACATTATATTACAACACTTAAAGGCATTGTTTAGTCTGTAGTTGTTGTAGATAATACTCTGCACTAATATTATGAACTAATCCAATCAGAAAATCTAAAATATTATGTGATTCAACAATAAGCTTCGTTAATCACTGTGTCTTACCATATATCATCATCAATGGCAATTATCAGGAGAATGTTAATAGAGCATTATCTGATGTAATAAACATCAAAAGTATACATTTCGATGATGACAATATGATTTAGGATTATCCTACGTTTAAATAAGTAAACCTCAATAAACCTTGTGTACGTACTAATGCTCAACAAATACAATAACCCTCTTAATTAAGTGTCAGAGACAGTTCAAACATTTGATTGATTACATATCTAAGTGTGATATCGTCTTCAAACATAACTACGTCATAAACTCCTTAAAATCTATATATTTAGATCTATGTATGTATATATTGTGTATTATACATACAAACATTCATACATACATACTTAAGTAGTAGGTACATATATATGTATATTTTTGATTGGAAGGAGTAAAGTTATCCTTCTATTAGCATATTATATAAATTATTAAAGGAAAATTGTACAGATTTGTATCAAAATGATAACAATTTGTCTATAAGGACATACATAATTTTTGTTCAATTTACATATCCTGAGAATGTAGGCATATGCCGTATTGAGCACTGTTTGTGCATAAAGTTTGTTTAAGATAATGGCACTTGATGTCGTTGTATATATGTATGTACTATATAGTCTGCGGTGATCGTATGTGTATAATATTATAAAGCACAAGCAATGCTTTTGTATATATACCGTACATATACAATATGAGTGTGTACTTTAGCTTTTACGATGTGATGTTCTATAATCTTAGCCCATATTGGAATTTAGTGGTTAATAGTCAATTGTTTCATACATTTTAAACATGCAAGATTAGATTTTGTAATTAATTTTATTGGGATTATATATATGTACATAGAGAATTTGGATCAAGCAAAGGATAGAGAAAGCTATAGTTGGCACCCCCCTCCCAGTAGTTGGCACCTTTGTGATGAAAAAACCGATTACTAAATCAACTACTTTTAATTTCATAAAATTTCGCGTTGTATTTTTTTGGCCAACTTTATTCTTCTCTTAAATTGTGTTAGTGTGAAAATAGCCTGTGACAAGTGAACAGATTTTTTGGGAGAAAGAAATTGTCAACTTTGTGTTTTATTATTTATAGTAAAAGTGTACCGTTTTGAAGAATTGTACATTTTTGTTATACAAATAATTAAAAACTAATTAAAAATTGTTTTTTTTATTAAATTTAATTATAATTGGGGGTGCCAACTACTCTTTAATGTGCCAACTACTCCTTAAGGTGTCAACTATTAGTGCTTTTACTCAATTTAATTCAACAATAGTATGTACGGTATACAAAAGTTAAGATGCACACAAATAATGTATAATTACACAAACTCTTAGAATTAAAAAAAATTATGGTAAAAATTTAAAATTTAAAAAAAATACAGTCACAGAACATCAATTTACCGTTATGATTTTCTTTTCTTTAGCAAATTTTTCTTTAGCAATTCTCTTCTATATATTTACATAGTGCACTTGCGATGAAGAAAGTGAGAATTATTTTTGATTCTTTACTCTTTCTTATAGATTCCATAAACAGGCGAACATGTGCGAAAACTTCGTCCGCGAACATAGTTGTACAACTTGTCTGCAAATTTGGTGTTCGTACAAATTGCCATACTTTGTGGAAATTTCATCAAGTGCACATCGATGTTAATTTAAAAGTTTGAGCGATTTTAATAAAATTTAATTATTAAAATTGTGTAACAATACACTCCAATGTGCACTAAATAAAATTTACATGATGTATGACACTTTAAATGCGGACTACAGCACACAAGTTCGTCAACTTGAAACTCCGCCCATTAAAAATCAAATATTTGCGGTGTGAGCTCAATGAATTTTCCACAAAGTATGACAATTTAGATGTTGATTTTATTGTAAGAAAGGCATTAAATAATATATTTAAATTATCAGATGATCCTTTACATCCTAGTTGTTTACTGCAATGCTTGCAAAAAGCAATATCTTTATTTTTTTCATTTTGCTTAAAATGATTGCCAAACTTCAGATCATTTTGACATTGTTATAATTTTTCAGGATCAAGAAATTTAAAAGTTAATAATAAATTGATGACCAAATAATAGTTATAAATTACTTTTATCCAGTTGTAAGATATTTAACCGCACTGATCACAGACTGCTTTTAACAAATTTTCAAATTAAAGTGACGAAAAACTAATACTGCGACAGCACAATAAATTTTTGAAGAAATTCAAAATATTCCAACGCCTACTAGTTTTATTTAAAATTTGAATACAAAAAAACTACCACTACACAATTTAATTGTTTATTCTATAAGAAACTTTGGTCAAAACAACAACTTTTTAAATCGGATAATTAATTGAAAATTATCCGGATAACCGAATAGTCAAAATTGGTCGGATAATCGGATATCCGAATATCCGGATTGGAAACCCTAAACCTAACTAATTACTTTATCATATAATCTGTTTTATTTTTTAACATACCAACAACAAAAACAAAACCATTTATATACCTACCCTACCAACACCAACATTTTTACATATGCAAATAACCTACTGTACATTTAAAAAAATAAATTTACAATAATTAAATCACACTCCCTTGGCTTTTCCAAATTGCTAAAAATACATAAAAAAAAAAAAAAAAAAAAAATTGTTCAAGCCTACGCCACTCACAGACATTCCGATTGAATGAAATAATTTGAATTATTTGCTAGGGATGTGTGTGAAACGAACCAAAATTAGCATAATCCTAAAACAGATATCGTGTTATTTGATTTTTACCTTTTAGAAGATAAACAAAATATTTGATGTCTCTACGCTGGTTGAAATATGTTGATCTCAAGGGATTTCGAAGACACTTATGGCCTTAAAGTGATATACCCACCCCAATGCTCATTGGCATCCGAGACATTCGACATTTTTTTCCATTTTTTCTTTTTTTTTTGCTTCTTTTTCTTACTTCAACTTTCCAAAACAATTTCTCAGCGTTATACCCATAAAACGTATATTTTCTCAGGGTTGCCATGAGATAACACTCTACCCCCCACGCACCCAAAACCGAAAAATGTATGCGAATAATGAGATGAGGCAAACGTCATGTTTTATAGTCAAATGAAGTAAAAGGGAGTAAAAACGTAAAACCACCCATCGAGTTTACATTTTATCATTATTCTGTAAAGTTGTTTTTGCATATTTTATCTACTCGCTTTAAGTGTTGTTTTGTGTAGTTTTTCTTTTTTGTTGATGTTGCGGAGAATAGATTTTATGTCGTATTGCAAATATCATTTATGTTTATTATGCGTGTCGAAAAAGTAATTCACCATTTTATTACACTTGGAATCTTTTGTTTGGTTTTTTTTTTCTTTTCTTTTTCTTTTTCTTTTCGGTGCTTTTTGGGTTTTCCACATTGGTTCAGAATTCTGTATAGACAAGAATTTTATCATTTTACACAGATCACCGGATATTTAATATATAAATAGCACAAACAAACAAAATTATAATATTTTTTGTTTTTAATTTAGATTTTTTGGCAAATTTGTACATATGTATGTATGTCGACTAGTAGTTAACGATGTCAACGATGAAATATGTAGGGGAGCTCGGGGTAATAATAATAGATTGGTCACGGCGTAGCAACTTTTTCGTTCAGAAAAAGCGGCGATTTAAGCGAAAACAGGCAAATAAATAATATACAAGTATTTCATTAGAAATGTAATTGTTAATCAAAAATAGACATCAAAGTACACCAGAAACCCATTTTTAATACATATGTAATAATAAAATGATTCTCTTATGCATTTAATTTATGAAAGAAAATAGTGTTTTCGAACAAAAAATCTTACTTTCGAATGTTAGTGAAACATTTTGTGTTTAATTTAACTCCATGTGCACAAAAATATGTCAATTTTGTTAAAACGAAAATAATACACTAAAGTTAAGTCGACACAAATGAAAGACAATCCGAAAATCTCAAATTATTTACAAAATTCGAACATTTTTGAATTTTTCGAACAGACAAAACTTTTTAACCGAAATCGCGTGGCCAATCTGTTATTATATACCATCTGTAATTGGCAAAACTTTAAATATTTTGTTAAACTGAAGGAATTCTTAGAAATTAATTTTTATATACTTTTCTTTAAAAATTTTATTTAACACTGTTATGAAATTATTTTTTTGAAATATATGTTGCAGTTATGTGTGTTTGAGGAATTAATTAAAATCACGTAACTTCAAATACTAATGCACGGATATTTATTTAGGAGTAATTGCAGCCACTCTTATCTGGTTTGCGTCTAATTACCCCATTCAATCCCATCAATTACACCGCTCTCCCCTATACTTAACATCTCGATTTCCTTTAATTTAGATGATACAAACGATGATATGGAGAACAATAGTATTGTAACAAAATGTATTTCTTTGTTAATGGGAACAGACTTAGTCACAAAATTACTAACTGGCTTTTAACATTTCGGGGTTCAGGATTTAAAATAAATATTATTTGATTATAATAATCATAATCATTATATTTTTCTCTACATGGGAGCCCATTAAACATTTCTCAGTTAATTTGTGCCGTATTTTGACAAAATCTAGTAATTCGAACTTACTAGGTTTTGTATAGTAGGTAACTGAAATTGTTGGATTCTATGAAAAGAGATCTTTTTAATTCTCTAATTCTCATTTAGATCAGATAATTATTGTTTGTTTTTTTGAAGATTTAGTTTTTAGTAACTTTTAGCTTCAATTTTTTTATTTTAAACAGAAGAAAACCTAGTAACTCGTTAAACACTCTCAATTACGAGATTTATGTAGCAAAAATTCTTATGTACCAATAAATGCCAACTCGCTACAAGATAATGATATTTAAAATTGATTGCAGTGCCATGACGATAGGTCGTGGAACTTTTGGATCTATGTATGAAATCTTTATTTTTATATTTTGTATAATTTTTTTAATATTCATTTTTTCTACATTCCGACTATATTTCGAGTAAATGAATGGTTTAGATTGAAATAAGGTGCACACTGTTTCACAGCGTCCTTGTCTGACATGTTCAAAAAATAATAGAGATCTTACTCTGAGACAACATAATAAATTGTCAAAATTTCAGCTATCTAGCTTCGTCCGTTTTGCCGGAATCTTGATCACGTAAAGATGGACGGACAGACGAACGGTGAGACGGACGGATAGACGAACGGACAGACAAACGGATAGACGGGCGGACAAACGAACGGACAGATGGACGGAAAGGATAAGGAGGCGTTACAAACTCCATACCAAAGTTATAATACCTCTTAATTAACATCATACGGGTGTAAAAAGGGTCATTTCATTTTCTAGTCGGTGAATTTGATTTTTAAAGGGGATTTTAGCCATCTTGCAAATTATGTTCGTTCTCACATCTACTAATATGACTTTAAAATTTAAACAAATTTGATTTACAGGTAGTCCTCGACTTACGACGGCTCGACTTACGACGGTTCGTACTTACGACCTTTTAATTTATTTTTTTTTTTTTTTTAATTTGATTTTATAATAAATCCGAAAAAACCAAGTACGTATTTTTTGCCTCTTCAATATTTTAATTGAAAATAGTGCCGATGGAGACCTTAATTTATTTAAATAAATGAAAATTAACTAATAAAAATTGATAAATATTGCACTAGTAATAATTTTTGAAGAAAAAAA
>JANSTT010017122.1:0-18369 GCA_026745375.1 Platyura marginata | reverse complement strand
TAATATACGACCATAAAAATTGTGGCTGGTTTTTGCTTCTACATATATAGCCTTTTAGTAACTTATTGAAAAAAAAAATTCAAAGGCGCCAAACATTTCTCGCACACACAAAAAAAAACCACGAGCCGGCCCTGCCTATAGTCTATAAAAACCTAAAGTTTCCCATGTAAATTGTATGGGGAAAAATCACTTCAAATTAAGATCGAACTAAATTTTATATAATCCACTACTTCTATTCATTAAACTTATAGAACTTGTAGAAGACGAAGAATTTGATGTAACATACATATGGGCTTGACGGTGTCTATTCATTCAACTTATAGAACTTGTAGAAGACGAAGGATTTTTATGTAACATACATATGGGCTTCACGGTGTCTCGAAAGCTACCATTAAATCAAAAAAATGTAGTCTTCATGGAATTAACCATTTTGAGCACTTTATTTTCTTTTTTTTCTTTAAAAATTACTACTATTGGTCTAGTGAAATATTTATCAATATTTATTAGTTAATTTTCATTTATTTAAATAAATTCAGGTCTCCATAGGGACTATTTACAATTAAATTATTGATGAATTAAAAAATACGTAAGTACTTACTTTTTTCAAATTTATTAAGAAATAAAATTTAAAAAAAAAAAAATTATAAGGTCGTAAGTGCGAACCGTCGTAAGTCGAGGACTACCTGTATAGCATTACGTAATAAAAGTAATATTTATATTGGTATTAAATTAATATACCTGTGTATTGCACAGGAAATGTTCTTATAGAAGTCTAATGAATCACATTAAAGAATGCATACAATAAAGAATAAACATACATATTATTTCTCTCTCTCTCTCTCTCTCTCTCTTTATCTCTCTCTCTTTCTATCTCTCTATCTCTTCCTATTTCTCTCTCTTTCTCTCTCTCTAATACATGATGTTACCCAAAAAGTATTATAACTTTAGTACTTTGTTACGGCACTTAATATCATCGTAGAAAAAAAAATGTTAACACCAGAGAAAAAAAATGAAAAATTGATTAATAGACCAATAAACTGCACGGCCTATAGAAGTCTACTGAATCACATTAAAGAATACATACAATATACATATTATTTCTCTCTCTCTCCGATAGTTGATTGTATGAGCATTCAAACAAAACCAATTATTTGGTCACTATAACCGGAATGTCAGTATATCCGGAGTCACTATTAACGATATATTATAAACTGTGCCTCACCTAGCCACGATCCTGAAGGTTAAAGCACATCGCAATATACATTTTTTAATTTATTTTGTGAACTATACTCTGAGTTAAATGAAATTATTTAACATAACAACATCGTACATCAGCATCAGAGAGCTCCCTTCCAATATGCAACAGTGTCCCTACTACTGCTCATCTCATCAATAAGGGGACCTATACCTTTGACCTGTACAGCAAGTATATAAAAGACTGTGATCATCTATTTGAATTGTAGTAGGATTAAACGGAAATTAAAGCGCGGATATCTTAGTCGGTTCTTTTATTTTTTCTTTAAATAATTCGATTATAAAAATGTGGAAGATTATTGTGTTATTAGTATGTTTTGTGTATGTTGCCAATTCAGCACCTCAAGCAGTACAAGAACAACCCGAACCGGTAATGGATTGATTTTCTTTAGGATAACAACAAAATAATAAAGTGAAAAAAAGCTAAAGATTAAAAATAAAAGAAAACAAATGATTATGTAGAATAACCAATTATGAAAATTGGAAATTACATTACATCATTTTTTGTTAGAATAAATATTAAATAAAAATTATATATAAATCGTTTTAATTTTTTAGATCTTGTTGAGTTATATAGAATTTGTGTAAATAGCATTATCTCTCCCGACAAAAATGATAAACTCATTAAAATAAAAAATAAAAACTAAAATCCTCTATAAAAATTATTATTAATGATTCCAATTTATTTACAGTACGAATACCAATACGAGGTTAAAGATCCAGAAAAGAATTTATTCTTTGATAAAAATGAAGTTGGAGACGTTCAAGGAAAGGTAATCAAACAAACATTTGAATAAAAGATTGATATATGTGTGTACAATTGTACATGTACTTAAGTACTTTATACTTAGTAGATTTTAAAATTTAAGGATTTAACAATTCGTATTAATTTTAATTTCAACAGGGCAATGATATCTACACAGCATTATGATTTTTAATTTATTTTTTATTATATTGCCTATCATTATTTTTTTTCTATTGGCTTTATTACAGGTTCATTGCAAAGACGAATTTAAAAAAAATGTTTGTCAAAAATTACTGAAAATATAAAAAAGTTTCGCAAATAATACCTATTCAACATAAATTTGGTATGCAAATAACAAATAATTTAATATAACTTTTCTCATACTACTTTGATGATCTTTTAATCCTTTTATTTTTCTTAATATTTGCACATCTACTTTTCAATATAAATTACTTGTCGTTATTAATATAATGTTATTCAATATGTATGAGAAGTAAACAAACTATTGATAAAAGATGTATTGTTTAAATCTAAATCAATATGCATTCCTTTCATATAATGTCGTAGTTCATATTATCTAGTAAGATATTTATTGTTTTCGCTTTTTCAATGCATTTTATGCATTATTTTGCATTTTTACAAGCTAAGCAATTACGTAACGTTCGAATGTAAATTAATTTCAATATGATAATGCAATAAGATTATGTGACGTGTGATTCTCTTTCTGTACCTTCGTAATGTTATTGTTAGAACTAGATTGTAATGGCGATATCATAGTTTAATTTTTTGATTGAATCATAATTTTCGTATCTAATATAGGTGACTGGTCGATATTCAGTATGGCTTCCTGATGGTCGATTAATGACAGTAGACTATTCCGTTGACAAGGAAAGTGGATTTGTACCAAAAGTATCATTCGCTGATAATGCTAACCCACTCCAAGGCTAGTTTTCAGCGCTTTTTTTAATTATTTATTATAAATTTATGATAGACAAATGAGGTAATGTTGATGAAGATCTTATTTACATTTTGATTGTAAAAACATTTATTAAACAAACTTACCACATTTTTTTGTTGGGTCATTATAACAGCAACGCCGCTTGTATCAAACTGTGGACGGCCGGCACGTCCAATCATTTGTAAAACTGTACTTTCAGGCAGTTCATGACAACCACCTTGGATGTATGTCTAAAAGATATTTTCATTAATTACTTTATCATATTTTATTTTAAGAACAATTAAACATATGTAAAATTTTGAAAACTATAAAATTGACTTTTTTATTAGTTCAGCATAATTTTAGCTATTACATACAAAATTAGAATTTTTAAAAATACTAGGAATGTTAAGCGATTAAAAGCTTTATAAAGAACATTTCTTCTATGAGAATAAATGTTTACTTCTATTCCAAATAATAGTTTTTCTTTTAATAAAAAATATGTATTGATTCTGTAAAACTAACCTCCGTTGATTTAATTATAACCAAATGGGCTGGTAAATTTACACCCATGGCCAATGTATTTGTACACAAAAGAACTGGAATACTACCTTGCCGAAAATTGTCTTCAACTAGTTGTCTATCTTCAAATCGCAATCCGGCATGATGAAATGCAATTCCTCGAAGTAGTAATACTTGCAACTTTGTTTCACGAAATCTTAAAATAAAAATAAAAATGAAAAATATCAGATTCAAAAGATATACCTACTTATAAATAAGTACTAAATACCTCTTTGAAATATCGCGCAATAACATCATTTGATTAGTATTCAGTGACAATTTTAACTCACCGTACAATACATTTGATGCCATTTCCACTCCCTTTCTTGTACTACAAAATATCTTTTAATAAAAAGTTTAAATTTTAGTTGTGTTACTAGTATTAAATAAAAAATAAATAATTACCAAAATTGGTTTTCCTGATGAATATTTATTTATTAAAGTCGACAATTTATAGTTGAGACTCATATCAAATCGAAATCCTGTCATATTTTGTGAACAATTAAAACCTACAATGTGTCTTTCTAGCTTAACCGGTCGTGATTCTTCCAATATTCTAGAAACGAAATTGCATTATTTTAATATTCAACCGGTAAATTATTGGTTCTTACTGTCTATAATTTGCAGTACCATTTTCACCAATCCACAATGCTAAATCTTCTACATTTGGTATAGTAGCTGACACTGCTACAAATCTCACATAATTACTTTTCTCTGTTCTAAGTTCTATGGTTTTCATACGAGATACAACGGCTTCAAGAATAGGACCACGTTTGTCTTCATTTAATAAATGAACCTATACTTAGTATAAAGAAAATGTAATAAAGAAAATAACACAAACAATAAATACTATCACAACATACTTCATCAATCATAAATAACTTTATAGATTCCATAAATGTTCTACTATCTTTCCATCTTCGACTAAATAAATCCCATTTTTCAGGAGTTGTTATTATAATACTAAATGGTAATATGTTTTTTAAATCTATAACATCACTATCCCCAGTAAGCTCACAGCACAATATTCCAAACGGATCAAATTTCAATTTCCAAACGTTATATATCTCATTGCATAACGCTTTTATGGGTGCAACTGTAAATAATATGTTGCTAACTGCTTAATTAAAAATATTCAATCCTTACCATATATCACCCTAAAGTTTTGTTGATTCTTTAATTGCGTTAGTAGTCGAACAATTGCTAATTCAAATATCACCGTTTTACCGGATCCGGTTGGAGCACTGACAACCATTGAGGAATCTATTAATTTTTATTTTGATATAATTATGTGGGTTTAAAAAAATCGTTCAATTCTTTCTTCTGTTTACTAAATTTGTACGTATGTACATATGTACAGTCATATTCGGTAAAAATAGGGAACAGGCATATTTTGTATGAAAATGTCGAAATTTAGTATTTATAATTTATAATTTCTCCTACTTGTTAGGATTGATATCTGAGAAATCTATGAATAAACGTATTCATTATTTTCCAACGCTAATATTTTCTGAAAATATGGAAAGGAAAACAGAACTTAAGAATGCATGTTGTTCGAAATAATATTGCACAAAAATTCTGCATTATACAAATCCGCGTTATACGAGATAAGTAACCTATACAAAAAATAGGGTTACGATCCAAATCTAATAATACGCTATTTTTTCAATTATAAAAAAAACTTTATTTGAAAAAATTAAAAAAAAAAATTTAACTGTCAAATTTCAGTTCAATTTGAATGATTTTCAATAAACTTTTAGTTGAGTTTAAATGGTTTTCAATTAATTCGACTATTTTTAACCTAGCTCATGAAAACATGATACAACTAATAGAAAAATAAATATATATTTTTATTTTAGATTTAGCTAAAGTTAACCATAGAATTTGTAAAAAATATGTATTCTATTTTAAGTGAAAAAATCAATGTTTGGAAATTTCAAAACCGCGTTGTACAAAGGACGTCCGCAATTTCAAAACCGTAATTTATTATTAATTTTTTTATTATATATTTAAATTTTTTGCTCAATTTGCTCCTAACTTTAAATTCCTTTAAAAAATTAAGTTCTAAATTAAAATTATGTTCTAATGAAAAAGTACGAAAATGTTTGTTAATAAAAATTATAAAAATATCAAATACTAACCTGCATTAAAAATGTCGTCAAATACTTTTGATTGAACATGATTAAATCGATCAAAATCTTTGAATATACTTTGATAAATGGACGCTGTTTACATATAAATTAAGGATTACACTTTATAATTTGTATTTATATAATAAATAACAGGTTCAAACTTAAAATTGTTTTTACATTGTTTGATATTTTAATTTTTTTATTTATTATTTGCTTTTAACAAAATAATGAGTTCATAAACGTGGGTTTCAACTTAACGCAGTTTCAATTTTTCTTAACATGGAAATTAATACTCTGAATTAAATTAAGAAAGTTATTATTAAATATAAATTGATTTGTTAACTATACCACACCCAATAGATTAGTATTATTGGTGGAAGGTAGAAGTACTGTTTTATTAAAAATGATATTGCAAAACTGTGGAAAAACAATGAATATTAATACTGATGTCAACTTACAGAAATAACAAAAATTAGCTAAGGATAAAGGTAAAGATTTATTTAAATGTGATGTGTTACATAAAATTTGTATATGTAGTGTAGTTTAATTCAAAAATTTTAAAAATGGTAAATTTTTTGAATATTTACATATGTACCTACATAAAAATTATAGTGTTAAGTTAAATGTTTAATTTAAGAAAGCGACCATTTCATATACAATTTCTAAATTTTTTAATATTATAAACAAACATTTTAGAAAAGGATACGAATTTCTTTTACTAATCTGAACATTTTATTATTTTAAATAAACGTATAAGAACACTTTCTTTGAATGGTATTTATAAAGATTATTATTATAGGTTATTATAGATTATTATAGATTATTATTACATATAAGATTATTATTATTATAGGTAAATTTAATCGACTTCATGACCTGGTATAACCGTTGTGTCTGCTCTACCTGACCAAAAGTAAAAATATTTCTTAAATTGTAAGTGACTGATTATGACCCAAAGAGTGAATTAAACGTACAATAAATATATTCAAATAATTTATTATTTAGTTGCTATAGAGTTTTTAAACTGATTAGAAATTTTCTCTGACTTAGCAGTGACTATATAATTTATTTATTAAAATATTTTTCTCCGATTAGTAATGTGCTCTATTTGAGTATCTGATATACCTAATATAACATAAATTCGGTGTTCCGGTGTTGTTTCAATTAGGTTAATATTGTTTTTTTACTACAGCAAGTGTTTTCTATTTAAATAAATTTTGGACAGGGTGCCAATAAGAAAATATGTACGCAAGAAATTACTCAATTCAGCTAGTTGGACTTATCAATTTCGTAAGCAAAGAGATTATTCGATGAATATTTTTTAAACTGTTATAAAAATTTAATGCAACAATCTTGACAATTTTTCACCGCAAAAAATAATAAATAATTAATATCAATAATTTATCAGAAATTTTTAACAAAATGGTGATAATTAACCAACAATTTTTAACTCAGTAATAATTTTACCTCAAGAACCCAAAAAAACACACACCATACCTATGTGTAAATCAATCAATATTCTTGATTAATAAACTCTGAAGCTTCTATTAAATAATAAAATCGTGAAATTTTACTTGAAATTAAGTGATTTTTTATTCAAATTAGGTAGAAACTAGCTTTATTAGCGCGCTCTGTCAAAAAAAATTAAAAGTTGACAATTTCAAGTGAGTGCGTTTATATTTTTGGACATTCATTTTTCATCATCGAGCGTTTCCAATCTTCCATTTGCTATTTTCTTAAAGAAATTTATCATTCTTTTGTTTATGTGACGTTTTTATCGTATTTACCGTTTAATTATCTATTAAATACCGTATAGTATAATTAAAATTAATTAATAACATTGTGTAAATAAATTTCTTCACAAAAATGGTAAGTAATTGTTCGACAATTTTTCGAAATAGTTTAATATGGAGCATATTCACCTATGAATAGGGTTTTTAAAGACCCAAGGAATGTTGCGTAAAATTTTAAGATTCTCGGGTGGGGTTCCCGGATCTTTCCAGCTAAATACAATTTATGTACAACATTTCGAATTATGTCAGATAAAACCTCTAGCGTTAATGTTTGCCAGAATAAACTTGGGTAGTTTTACTCCACTTTTAATTAGTATTTTGGTAAATTCAAAATGTTTGTTGGCTGCAATTATTCTCATCAATGAGTTCCTTTTCTTTAACAATGAAACAGACTAAAGGCGCTTGGAAGCCGTCTGGCAATCTTGTTAGAAATCCGCGATATCTCTGGACATCCTAAGATTCATTCATATTCTGGAATGCTAGGCCGAGGGTATGTCTAACGGTTCCATTTTTATGTTGGGCATATTTTTTGAAAAATTTATCAATATTATTTGTATACAAAATTTCTTTAGTTGCATTAGTATTCTTATTGTTTTTTCTTTAAGAAATCTACATAATTACCATTTTTCTAATTCCTGTCAGAATTGTAATGAAAATATTATTTTAGGAAATTCCTCCCATACCTCTCTTAGCTGTAGAAGAATTATTAAACGAATTTCATTATCCATCAACGAGCAATGGTCGAAAACGTGAAATTGAAACACAGCTTGTTGGTTTCCAAAATAATTCAAATGCCTGGTTACACTGTTTATATCATTTACCAAACCTTACAAATCAGTATCTTTGGTTTTTCAATATATCTACTGTTGAGGTAAGTTTGAATAATTGGGTTTTTTTAATACATATTTTAATACCATTATTCTTAGCTTGCTATTTCCCGGCGATGGGGTACGCTTCGAGCATCCGAACGAAATCAAATTCGTGATGCCCTTTGGACCAACTACACAAATTTGCCAACGGACGTTCCAAAAATTAAACGTGAGAAAATCGCTCAACTCATAGCATTAATTGGAAAAAGAGAATTTCCTGATGATCATTCAACGTACATGAATCACATAACTGAGTTGCTCACAACAAATTTCAATTTAGGAATTACATTGCTTCGTGCAACGTCTGATGAATTAGTTAGTACAAGAGAAGACATATCCTCCGAAAGAAAAAAAAAATTTAATTCCGCGTAAGCTTTTTTCACATTTAAATTTTCATTTTCCTTTTTGTTTCTATTAATGGTTTGGATTAGATTATCGCTCTGTATACCCGATATATTTGAACTTTTCAATAAGTTTTTAATGGTCTGCAGTTATCGAATAAATAATGCAATTTTAGATAGGAGTTTTACGTTGTTTCGTAATTTAGCTGCAGCAATGCCAAGCGATGAAAATAATTTTTGGTATATCATTACCTTTTTTTTTGCATATCTAATTAATGAAATTTTTTCATAGTGTATCTGTAGCTGAACTTCTAACTTGTATTCAGCATTTATTTACATGGGTGTCCTTAGATGATGTAGTTACTGAGGGACTTATTTTAAATTTATTTGATTTAGCTACTTGGCGAGAGGTAAGTAAACTATTTTAAAGCCAACATAGCCATAGGTGACTTGTAACAATTAAAAATAAACTTCACAGTTTTTAAAATTAATCTTCAAAATTTTAGTGTGCCAATAATGTCTCAGTAGCATCGTTAGCGGCAATTAGTGAACTTTTTTATCGGCAAATCGCTCTACCTCGTGTTCAATCAATTGCAAAAGGAATTAAAAACGTCTTAGAACAGAATGATTTGAAAAAATCCAATGAATTGTAAGCGATCAATGTGAAATTTATAAACTTTCATTTAAATTCTTTATTGATTTAAAATAGATATCAAGATCGATTAACGGAATTGTTAAAATTATTTACAACACAACACTGGAATCAATGGGTTAATAATGAAGACATTTGTGACGTTATTACATCTCTGTATCATTTTACATTCTCCGGTAAGATTTGACAACATACATAGTTTACGGATAAAAGACAATTTTAAACTTAATTGCTTTAAAGGATATGGAGCATTGGCGTTTACGGAACGATTAACTATTTGGTGTCCAATAATTCAAGGTTTAGCGACATCCGGATTTGGACGATATGTCGAAATTGTACATTTACTCATATCGGGAATACTTCGTAAAATGCAATTTAGATTTGATCAAGACGCTGAATTGGAAATTTTAGATAATGATTGTTTAGATGATAATGTAAAGTAACTATGTTTTACAAAGCTAATTGAATAGAGGATTTTTTTTATTTGTAGATGGAAACTGAATGGCAACATTACCTATCACAATGTATAGAAACAATTGTTTTAACAGCCGAAGGGAGACCATTTCTAGTTTTTGAGCAAGTGGTAAAATTTAACTATTTGCAGATTACAATTGATAAAAATATTTAAAACAAATCACTTTTTTTCCAGTTTAACGATTGGCAACGGCCATTTGAAATGTTCATGTCACTGGAAAAATCATATGACGGTTTCTCCTTGACCATTACAGACTACCATAAGTGCCATTTAATACATTGTGTAACTCGAGATTTATCTTCTCTGTGCCAAACTCTAGCCAGTTTAATACCAATTCTACAAGGTTCGATTTTACTAGTTATAATTTTTTTTTTATTTTTATTAAGAAAATTACCAATATTTTAGCCTATCCAGATGAATTGCCCGACAATCTACATCAATTGGCTTATAATTTAGTGTATGCTGTAGCATTTTTATCGCGTAGCAAATTACACAATTTAAAGATTTCACTACCTCAGTTAAAGGTGGATTTTATCGAAATTTTTGCTCAAATTTTGTCGGCTATAAGATGCTTTCTAGGATGGTCGCCAGCATTACAAAATGAACAGGAACTTAAACCATTAATCGAAAATGTTGCTTCTATTTTACAGCCACCTTCAGATATAGTACAAGAACCAAAAATAATTACATTAGCTGCCGGTTTGTTATTAAATGTTATTTTACATTTTATTTCATTGAGATTGTTTAAATTTAATTTTAGCTCAATTATTATTAAGTATCACATCGACAATTCGTCCAAAATACGCTCTTGAAAGTGTATCATTAGGTCAGCTTATCCAAGCTGGAATTAATTTAAATCATTTAGATATACATGCTGCAATATGTGTACAGCAAAGTATTGTCAATTGTTTTGTGTTGCCATGGAATCATGTTCCAAATGTCGATAATGATTTTGAGAAACGGAGTATATTGTTGCAACAGTATATTGATTGTTTGGCACAAGATTTATTGCGGCTAGATCATACTGTGGAAAATGGACAGGAAAATAAGGTTTTTCTAGTGATTTCATATTTTATGATTTTATATTAAAAATAATATGATTTTTTTGTTTCTATAGATCATTAAAATTACCACGTCTGTTTTACCATCACTTAGAGAAATGTTGGATTATTTTAAAGAACAAAGTTCTTCTGTGAAAAATATGCTACTAGCAGCGTTTAAGGTAAATAATAAAATGGTATTGTAAGATAAATCACTTTATGATGAATTTATATTTGTTTTAGCCTATCATCGTTAAATCCATATCACTGTTCAATAGTTTTGGTACAACGAATACAGAAATAGCAACGTGCGTACTAAATTTTTTCTTAAGTGTTATACGATCATTGCAAATGCAATTGGGAACGGTTTACGTAAAGGAAATGCTAAGTATTTTTCTGGATGCATCAACAAGGTATTTTTTAAAAAAATATAAATATTGCCCAGATTCAATATTCCGAATTGTCTGTTTTATATGCATATGTACAATTGTACATACTTACTTATAATTTAAAAAAAGGTAGACAATTCTATTTCTGCCATATAGATTAAGTTCATTCGGGGTATTGAATTTAGATTTAAATTTTCTATTAATCTTAAATTTAATTTTCTATAGAGAGCAATTAACAACATGCCGTTTAAATGCCATAGATAAATTACTACAAATGTTGTTACTCGTCGTTGAACAACCTGGTAATTCAACACTTACTCTACTGCCGGCTATATTAAATTTAGCTTTAGACTTTGTAGCACCATTGTTAATGCAAGAAAAACATTCGCTTGACTTTAGTGATGTAACCATTTCATTATTTTCTCTTTTCGATGGGTAAAAAAGTCATTAAAAAAAAATTAGTCATTCATTGAAATTTTTATTTTAGTATTTTACACCATCGTTGGCAATATTTCTATAAGTCACAAGTACTTAGAGGATTTTCACCTTGTGCTAGTGATATATTATTACCACACGAAGATGGACCACAACACGCTGATCAATTACTAGCTATATTAACAGCATATGGACATGCCTTAGTTAATGGTAACGATCCCCACATAACTAGAATTCTATTAACATCATTGCAAAGCCTAAATGAACGGTGGAAGTTGTTTAGCCGTGATTTTTTCAAAATCAATTTGCTTACATCATTCCATTGTGCATTGATAAATGCAATCATTTCACCAGAAGGAGCATTACACATAGATTATTTGTTAAGCGTTTTGTTTACAATGGGTCAGGTTAATAATTCAATTTTGCACGCCAGTTTCATTAGTCTGGGTTTTCCATATGAATCGAAAATCGTGAAGGAAATCTGTTTAGCCGTGGTAATTAATAAAGCATTAAAATTTAAATTGTTAATAATTTTGTTTTTAACATTTAGGATTTGCCAACATTTTCACACAATATGGCTCAGCTTATTCAAGACACACGTTGCAGTCAGTATACCCAATAGTTTGGAAATAGTTTTGTGTTAGGTTGTGATAATCGTGCAAATTGTTGATAAAGACGATACATGTCATAATTTTACTTAATTATTATTTTTAATTATTTCTGCTTAAAAACATTGGTAAGACCTAATAATGACCATTTTTTGGGGGGTATATTTTTGGATATAATGGTATATGCTATGGAAATATTCGTTTTAGCGAAGAGACTGGACACACTTTAACTAGTAGCCTTGGAAATGATGTTATTCCGTCTTTTAGGCATTTGGGATTAGGTAAGCCTCATAAAACATTCATTTGTGTTTGTAAGAAAACATTAAAATTATTTTTATTCTGTTTATGACATAACATATAATATGATATTTATGTAAAAACATCACTATACATTTTTTGTGATATAATTCCTTGACCTTTGGACAAATAAGTTTAACTATTTCTAAAAATTTTATTTATCTAGAAATTTTGTGTAATTTTTGTTACACTTTTTTTTCCTTTAAATTCCTAAATAACATTTCTATCAAACATTACACTATTATACTCGTAAATTCGTCATTTATAGGAAGCGAATATTTTTGTCTAACAATATATGTTTTTTTTTTATTGTTGATATCACTTTGTAAACTTTATATACTAAAATATTGTAAAATAAATTTAAAAAAAAAATGCTTTAATCTTAAAATTTACAGAAACCAAAATAAAATGAAACTTAAATATCTTATTTGTGAGACCTAATCAATTTTGGCAATTCGAAAATTCCCGCTACCCTGTAGTACGTTTAAAGAAAAAAAGAACAGAATCGAGAATATAAAAACTTTAAAAAAAAAAAGATGGCAAGAACTGTCATTGTAAATGAAAATTGAATTTCTTTTTTTCTCTGGTGCAAAAATGAAAAAACAAGAAATTATAATGATTTTGATTTTATTATCCATTAATTATTAATTGTTAGTGATTGTTAGATCTTTACATGCGTTTTCACAGCATGACACCACTCTAACTGTTAACCAAATTAACGCGAAAAAAAGGTGCGGTTCACAAATAATTTTTGCGACATGGACAAAATTTCAGAGGGAGAACCCCGAAGCGAAGAAGGTATCATAACTATTATATTTTTCTACTTCTCTACCCATTCATCCATTTGAATAATTTTTTTTATTTATTACTGTGTTGAGCATATAAATATAACAACATGATACGGAGACATGAAAAGTAAATGATGAGTCAACTCGGGTATAAGTACATAATCATAATTCATCAATTCATGTTATCATACATTTACTAATAGTACAAAAGCGCGTCACAAAAAAATGATTAAATTATCACATTAACTGCTGAGTTCTTTTGCGGTCGGAGTTTCTACAATAGTAAATTTATTTACAGATAGTTTTCAAACCAATTCTTTACACTGCAGACAGTAAAATATTGTTTATTTTTTGAGTTATGTAAATTATAAATAAAATCCATACATTTTAGTCTAACGAATCCAACACTAATTTGATTGAATTACCGCTGTCAAAACTATATTTTCTGTTTTTTAAGCAATAATATGATATGCCGACATTAAAATTCACTTCTTGACCTATTCTTTTAAGTGGACCTATTGAAATAATTAACGCAGCATAATTTAAATTTCAGTACAAAAAGTCAAATTCTCTATTACAGCATTGCAACACCAGCTAAATCAGCTAACATCATTGGAATGTGAAAATAAGAAAATGATAGAGGAATTTAATACGCAACGAGCTAAAATGAAAGAATTGTTTCTGCAAAAAGAAGGTAAAACGTAAATAAGACAGAATATCACTCCATTTCTATTGTCTAAATATATTTTTCAGCTGAATGTAAAAAATTATCTAAAGATTTAGAATTGCTCAAAATAGAAATGAATGAAACAAAAAGTCAAATAGTTGTAGATGAATACAAAAGGCAATCGAAATTTCAAGAGGACGATTGGAAAGCTCAACAGGAAATTGCTTCATTGCAAAAATTAGTTCATGGTTGGTTTGCGACATTTAAAAAATGTATTCTTCATTATTTTTCTTTTCACAGAAACCATTGAAGAGTCAAGTTATTCTAAATCAGAAATTGATCGATTAATTGATGAAATCGAAAAACTTAAAAACGAAAATGTAGAACTTCGAGATTTGGTACATTTACTACAAGTTTAATATTTTAAAATTGTAAAATAAGAATTGTTTTTCTATCAACAATTTTTATTTTTATTTTAGCAAGATACACCAAGTTTGGCGCCAGTCTTAAGTCATGTCAAGAAAACTATAGCTAGAAAATTAGGCGCCGATTCAAGTAGTAATGACTATTTAGAGGATTCAATGCGGAAGGTAAACAAATATGTACGTACACCACAATGCTTTCATAAATTCAAAGTATTTCTTTTTGTGAATGTTTACCACACGACAACATTTTATTTTGTTTGTAATAGAGATATAATAATTAGTAGGTAAAATGTTGCTGAAAGAAAATTGATTAAATAAAATTAAAATATGCAGCTGGTATTTACAAAAACGGTTATTGAATTCCTGTGATCTGAATCTATTCCTATCTCATTATCCATTTTTTGTTTGCACCTAATATTAAAAGAATATAATCACAAATCAAATCATCACTTAATGTATTTTCATTATTTTAGGCTCAAGAAGATGCAGAAGTTCTCCGATCATTAGTAGTGCCGTTAGAAGAAGAAATAAAAGCTCTAAAAGAAAAACTACGAACCACCGATGATGAACTACAACATTTTCGTGGTACACATACAACTAAATCGGCGCTAGTTGGTTTAATGAACGAGCACAAATCAAAAGTCTACTTAGAAACCGAATTAAAACAAAGTTGTGAAATTAAATCGTTAATGTGTACAAACTGTAACAGTACAAAATCACAGTTAGATGCAGCGGATCAGGAGTTGAAATATTTGAAAAGCAACCAGGAGTTGACGAAAAAAGATGTAGAAAGACTTCGTGAGGAGTTGGATAAGGAAGCGGCTTTGCGTCGAGATTTAGAAGAACAATGGCAGGAAAAACGGGAAGCACACAAAAAAGAAGTACAATCTCTTAATGAAAAAGTAAATACAAGCGAACGTGATTTGGCTATACTTCAGTTACACTATAATGACATTAAAGATGATATTAATCAGGAATTGTTGTCGCTTACAACGGAACGAGAAAATATTCACCGTCATTTGGAAACACTTCAGCAAGATAATGATTTTTTGGCTGGAAAATATTTGGCTACATCAGAAGAATTACAAAATCAACGGATTGATTTGCCAAATACCGTTGAAGAGTTGCAAGAGTTATTATTAAAATGTCATGAGAATTTAATTGAGGCACGTGTTGGTTGTGAGTTTGAACAACGGAAATGTGTCAGCTATTTAGATGAGGCACAAGTCTTGCGCGATCAATTGACAACAATTTACAACGAACGTCATACTTTTGAAAGAGATATGACTGCTCGATTAAAATCTTTAGAGTAACTAATTGTCGACATTTGCGAAAGTTTAAGGTGTATCATTATATTTTGTTTGTTTTAAATTATAGGTCACAACTTAAGCATAAGGAAGTTGAATTTGAAAAATTATCTAACCTCAAGGACACGTTCGATAAAAAAGAAGTTGATTTACAGAAACAAGCTTCAGAGCTACAGTTACAAGTTATTGAATTACGTGAAACAAATGTATTTTGTTTTAATTTTGCCTTTGTCATAATATTATTTCAGTCAAATTTTCAGGATAAATTAGAAAAAACTACTGGCGATTTAAAAATCAAAGTCAGTGTGCTACAACAGGAGCTTGGCAATAGCGAAGCTGTTCAAAAAGATTTTGTGCGTCTATCACAATCGTTACAAGTAATTTATTCGTTATAATTAATGAATTTATGAATCAAATCAGTATTTTTAGATGGAGTTGGAAAAAATTCGAGCTGTTGATACATGTGTACGTTGGCAAGAAGAGGATGACATTGAAAATTGTCCTAGTTGTAAATCTACATTTACTGTAACAAGACGAAAAGTAAGCACTGATTGTTGTTATATGTTTTTGATAACATTTTTTTGTTAAAATATGATCAACAGCAACACTGTCGTCACTGTGGAACAATATATTGTGAAAAATGTCTTACCAAATCCGTAGCATCTGGTCAACGAAAAAAACCAGCCCGTGTCTGTGATGTATGCCATACACTGTTAGTTCGAAATACTGCTCCATATTTTAGTCAAGCACCGCCACATTCACCAACATAAAGAATATATCGACGATATTTGATGCAGATGCAATAACAGTGATATTATTATCAGTTTTTGTTTTGTATATAGGAACTAAAAAAATTAAAAAAAAAAACATTCTCGAAAATCTGTTCTATATATAATTTATTGTGTTTGAAAGTTAAATATTTATAGTAAAATTATAAAGAAATACTTGGTGATTTTGTGTAAAATTATGAAAATGATAATGAGGATCATTATTTTTATTATTATTATGAACGTTAGTGTTTTAGTATGGAAGAGAAGAGTGATGTTTGCATTACAGCAAGATTTTTAAATTTTCATTGTTCAATATCTATGACAATTAGTCTATATCTTCAAATAAATTATTACAAATCACAAGTAATACTTAATCTTTGAAAATATTCTTTAATGGTTTTTTTAAAAAAGTTATTTAAGGGAGAAAATTTATAAAAAAATAAAAACAAAAAATGCCTTATATTTCATATCATTTAAACGATTTTCATTTTACAATGGAAGAACTTATTTATCTTACAAAATTATTTTTTTCAATTCCAGAAAACAATCGAAAACAATTTGATGAACGCTTCTCTGCTATTATTTAAATTAATGGAAATGATTTCGTGCTAAAAATTTTCTGTGTTTATATTGAGACAGAAAAAAAATCCATAATAATAGAGTTCATTTCATTTCACACTAATATCGTAGAAAGTTTTTTTTAACACCATCGTCTTTCTCGTAAAATCTTAAGTCGAACATGTTCGTCCGTTTGTAATCAAAAATTCTGTTAAATGGCTGAAGCTAGAGAGCTAAAATTTTGACTTAAAGTAAAATATCTTTATTCCAATATTTTTGTTACAAAACAAATTTATTAGAAACATAATATTTTTAGTACAAAATTCGAACTGTAAAACTTACCGTAATTCTTCTGATTTACCAACATTAATGGTTTATGCTTTGATAATTGCTCTGATCTTTACCAGAGATGTGCTTATGTTCTTACTCGCTTGTTTAAAATTCCACTTGGCAACCCATAAACCGAAAAGTTGGTAAAATCCGACTAACTCTTTTTATTCAGTGTAGAATTTTTTTGTACGAGTTAAATTGCAGTAAATATAAATCTATTAACTTAGAAAATAAATAATTAAATTATTTGTATTAATATATTTTTATACGTTTCATATTAACCCGAATTGTCCCCGTATTGTTTTGCCATATTAGATCTTCCTTAAAATTCATGTAGAAAGAGAACCGTTACACTTACAATCGCGTTCAAACACGTTTTGTGTTCTATTGACATTCTAGTTTAAGGCGTCAAAAATAATTTCACTTTTGTTTCGGCTTTCATGGTTTTGGGATCTATAGACATTGACTAATTGATTCCAATCAAAAGAATCGAAAAAAAAGTTTGGGACAATTCGGGAAATATGTTAATACAAATTATTTATATTTTTAATAAATTTATTTTACGATTACACGTGTTTATTTTATTACTAATAGTTCGTATATTTATTTTTATTAATATACATATATCAGCGATGGGCAAAAAGCCACCCATGAGCGGATTTCCACCCATTAGTGTCAAAATATTTTAATACAAACATAAAAAACTTACATTGTGCGTAATATACTAAACTAGATCTAACGCATACATTGTATACTCGGTTTTACGAATGATACGAAGCATCAACGAAGTATTCATAATTAAAAAAAACAGAATAAATTAAATTCAGTATCAGTTCAACACTCTTGGTGGTAGGTATACTTGCTGCAGACTTTTTATGCACTGTTAAACATTATTGCTTCATACTCATATAAAGAAAATTTCAAATTTTCAGGAAATTGGGAAGTTATTTTTTTTTTATTGAAAATAATAATGGCTATGCACAATGCATGGTTTGT
>JANSTT010017121.1:0-18380 GCA_026745375.1 Platyura marginata | reverse complement strand
TTAGAAAATCGAAAATAATTTATAAGACAAGAAAGATTGGAAATAAAATTTTACTTGAAGTAAGATTATCTTAGTTACAATATTAAAACAATTAATGAAGTTAGGCGGATTAAAGTAAGAATTTCAAATGTACTTTGTATAGGCAAAAATAAAAAACCCACGCTACGTTACTGTCTCATCCTTCATTAAAAAGGACTTTTAAAAATGTTTCAATACTTCACATACAAATTTCTTGAAACTGTTTTTTTATCGCTTTGAAATGAAAAATTTATAAAGAAGCATGCTGAAAAAAATTGGCATGACATTTATTAAATTGTCATTCACAGAGGTGTCTAAATTATCAGCACGAGATTTTTCTTTTATCTTAGATTTAAATTATCAGCACGAAATTTTTTTTTTATCTTAGATTTTATGATTTTTTGCCACAAACTAAGACAGCTTTACTAAGACAGTTTTACTATACAATGTGAGTCGTTTCTCGCCTGTATAAGATGTCATGCTAACATTGCAAGCAAAAATGCATTATCGTGGAATAAGTTTTCAGGTCACCACCCGCTCCCGCTAAACTACCGGCCCGACAAGTAATAACTCATATTGTACTTCTATCACGAACAACGCCTTAAAAAAATGATGTACTAAAGAAAGGGAATGAAAAGCAATAACACCTTTGATATAAAAAAGTAGATCTATAGAATTAGCCATCAGTTAGGATTAGACAAATTCCAACGAAAACAAACTGGTTTCTAGAAGCTCAATGAATGAGAATAAAAAAAAAAATTCAGAACGAAAAACAAACAGATTTACAGGGAAACTGAAAAGATATCTGCCTTAATTAACTATTCTATAGTTAGTTCTTGCTTGCCTTTTAGGCTTGTATGAAAGAAACAACAACAAGAAATGGACAGAAAAAAAAAGAACAACAATTCTTACCTATTAAGAATTTATAAGTTAAACGGATGTTTTACTTATATTTAATTGTTCACAACAGAAATACTCCATCTATCAAAACAAAGCCGTGTATTGTCTTCAGTTCATTTCATAGACAAAAGCGTAACACTTTTCATTATAAATGAGTTCACGGAATATCCTTATTTATTGAAGCAGATACAAACAATAGAACTACATATATATGAGCAAAAATCTTCTTGAAAAACTTCTATAGAGACTATATACATACATACAAGTGCTTCCATCCACCTATACTATACGTTATGTATTGAAATAAAAAAAAAAACTTTTCCTCTGATGGTTTTGTAAAATAACAATTTCGAAGCATTTGGTTGGTTGAACTTTCAAGCACTTGAAATCACTAAAAATTCTAAAAAAAAAAAAAATTATCTATCGAACATATATGTGCATAGCATAGATACATAAAGTATCTAATGCAGAAGTCGCAGAAAAACTCTCTCACCACATTATAGCCAGAAGGAGTACAGGAGAATGCACAAAAATACTTTATAACCATAGCATACCGAATAGTGTTCTCGCTATTGAGATACGGCAAAATACTGTACAAGGATTTATTAAACTTTGATAATGTAATGCTCCTATGCTAATATAATTCCAGGAAACTGATATTCTCTATTTAGTTTAGAGAGTATGGGTGTTTGATGTTGCATAACAACCAAGTTATTTATACGACACCGTATACCTTATGGCATTCCATTTCTATAGATTTTCTATGTGTTGTATTATCTTGATGGTGTGGATGGAAAATCCTTTTGAATTTAAAAATTCAGTCAGGATATAAACACTATAAAATATATGAACCTATCCTATGCCAGAGTAAGGTTTTTTTTTTTTTTTTTAGAAAAGTTCTATTTATTGATGTTGAACTACCTACTAAAGAAAAGAAAGAATTTCTTTTTATTCTACATTGGAAGTTTGTATAGTGGCTGGTCATTATAAATAATAAAGTTTTTTTTCTCTCGGCATTGTTTTATTTTCGAAAAATTCCTATTTGTAGTTTTCGTACGGGCCGAATTTGTTTGAAACATTTTTTCTTTATTTATTATTCTCGTCTGGAAAATCAAATGAATCACACTGGAATTGCAAACAAATTGGTGATACTAAAAATATGTGTCCTCCCGGTAATGATACAAAAAGTATTTTTTTTGATATTATTAAAGTTGTAGTATACATATTAAATAGTGTTGCTTTCTTCGCTTCCATATTTTTCTATTTCCTCAATTTTTGATACCAGAAATTTACTCGAAAACTAGTAAGGAAAAAATAATTGGCTACGCCGATTATAATATACACGTATAAGTATTTTTTTAATTATTTACCACTTGGTCCATATCTATTTTTTCTATTACAATAAATAATATCAATTTATTATAAGATTAAAAACCATTGAAATTACATACTCGTAAAATTTATTGCAGCGCTATAACGGTAGATCATAGAACTTTTCGCCTTATGAATGAAATCTTTATTTTTCTATTCTCTATCATTTTCACCATATTCACTTTTACCGTAATCCAAATATTTTTTTGAGTAAATGACTAAAAACTCTAAAAATGGCACAAAATTGAATGCAGCGCCATAACGGTAGGTCGTGGAACGTTTTGGTCTATGAATGAAATCTCAATTTGTTCATTCTCTATAATTGTTGTCATAACAATTTTTTTTACATTCTCACTCTATTTCAAGTAAATGAATATATATAAAAATTAGATGCCCCACCAGCCACCACCTTCCCTTTAAAATAAACGGTCCAAATTCCAGCTATCAGCCATTTAGCTGGAATATTGATGGCAAGAATGGTGATGATGGCACAACATTTTGGATTTTTTGATGCTATGCTCATATTAAAAAGTATTAAATCTCTTCAAGGATAAATATTAGCCATCGTATTTAATATCCTCGGTGTATTCCACAACGAGAATATTTAAAGTTTAACTTGAATTAATAAGTTTCAAATGGAATATCAAAATGTTCACACATAATTCAATTACCTTATCTCTTGAAATCATATTAAACCTAATAAAACTATCATTTATCCTGAAAAGGGACTTCTTTTTTAAATAGAGCAAATAAAACTAAAAACTTCGATTAATTGGACGGAAAAAAACATTTCTTTCCCGCACCATCAACTTGATAATAAGATTAATAGCCAAAAACTTTTCAATTCTATAGAATTTTTTTTTTACTATCACGTCCAGACTGTTAAATGATATAATAAATGTTAGTGAAAAAGCTCATAAAAGAAAATCTCTCATAATTTAGGAAGCTTACTAGAAAAAAAAAGAAAAAAGAAAATGAAATAAGAAATTTTTTTTTTTGTGGTATTTGGCACACAATGAATAGAAATCCGAATGAAAATTGTTCACCATGAAATAAAAATCAATCTAGGATCGGTTGTAAATTGAAGGAAATGGTACATTTTGCTCGGTTGTTGTGCAAATGTTTAGTGTTTAATTTTTGAAATTAATATTGACAGACAAAAAGGCGTCTGCTATAGAAAATTAGAACATCCGCAATACTACACACACACACATATATACATATATACTATATAGTAAGAGATATCGGTCATGAATTCAATCGGCATGTATAATTTATTAACAACTGCACTACTATTTCTATTCGAAGCTTGCAAAATTATTTATTTATTTATTTTGGCAATAAAACATGAATTCAAAACGTAGTTTATTAAATGAACAGAAAATATGTTTTTTTTTATTTTTTTTTTTTGTTTTACGCCATAATTTATTGACGAATTCAATGATAATTTATGATGGGAACTTGCCAAAAAAAAGTTTATCGAAATTAAATTGAATACGAATAAATTGAAAAATAAATGAGTTATGGATTTATTTTTGGTAATTGCTAATCATTTATAATAATCAATGTTTAATTATAGCCTATGGCTGCCGTGTATAAATTCCGTGAATTTGTTTTTTATAAAAATAAATTACTCTTAAATCAGTGCGTAATAATTTTTTTTATTGTTTTTTAGGTAGGTGAACGCGAATAAATTTACGTTTTTGACCTTAATATTATTCGATTTTGAAATTCAAATTAATTGTGTAGGTATACGAAAAATAGTTACTCAAAAAAATTATCGTACAGGAAATAAATTACACAGGCCCCCTAACCTAAGTTGAGTTTTATGCGTAAATTTTAATGACTTGTGCTAATGCTAATTATATTTGTTGGCCGTATTTTATGTTGCCTGAGGCTGTAATGACAGGAAACATTTTTCGTATAAAACATTCGTATAAAATTATTTTTATGAATATTATATTTTAATTTACCGGGTGGGTAAGTATAGTTAGAATGTACCCACCACTAGATTTTTTACTAATTAATTTTGAAGCTTAGTTCTCAGTTTTACATTTGGATTTTGCATATAGAGTTCTAGTAACCGTGCTTTAGGGTAGCTTCGCTAGAGAGAGAGATATATAGAGAAGTAAAGATATTGCATTTTACCTTTAAGTCTACAATAAAACAAATTATTTTTGGCAATCTAGAAAAAATAATTATTGTTGATTATCATTCTACTGGTATCATTTACTGTAATTTTATCAATAGAACAGCCATTTCACACAAAAGATAACTGTCACGCCCGTAATCGTAAAATGTCTAAGAAACGGTCCACTTCGCCAGAACATATTTTTGTAAATGTAAAAATACTAGGATTAAATGAGCATTACATTTCCTTCAAATATGTCTATTTTCTATCTATATTACAAAATTTCTTATTAAGAACAAAACGTTTTATTTTCTCCTTAAATAAGGCTAGCTATTTCCTCCCACATATCCTATTATGTGTACGACAACATAAGGGACGGACGAGAGAACATTTATTTAGCAGAAACTAACGATTTGCGCACAAAATTGTTATTTGGCTATTTTCGGGGAAAATTAGTTTCCTAACCGTTCATATCAGAACAAAAAAAAAAGACTCAACCACAAATTAAATACAATGAATTAGTGTATCATTTATTTATTTAGTAATTTCTAGCAAAATTAGTTCGAATAAACCGCAAGTATCATATGATATGTTATGCAATCAATCATTTCTGACAGGTACTTATTCATACTGACATTAGAAATTCCATTATGTTAAAACATTATCTCTGTACATGTACATTGTACAGATAAAAGTTAGGAGAGATAAACAAAATATTTTGATGAAAATAATTTTTTGAAACTAAAATGCTCGTACATTTTACCTATTAACTATTGAAGAAGATGTTTGGATGCAAAGTAATTGAATTTTATATTCCAAACTTTAACCTTTCTTTTGGCAAAAAAATAAGTTGAAATGACATTAGGCCACACAGCTTTCTGTCACAAATCATTTACAGTTTTTTCGAAAAACTAATTTGATGTTTTTGTTGCCTATACACCTACATAATATACATTTTTCATGAGAAATTCGTAAAGGAACGTAGAATGAATAATGAATACCTAGTTATAAAAAAAAATACCCGATATATATCTATACGATTTAGTTTTTTACAATTGATTTGTAGCAAGCAGTACATATGAGTACATAAATATAAAATATGTTAAATATGTCTCACTAAAAGCAAATAACACCTGTCCTAATATTGCATTTATTTAGAACAGGAGATATTTGTATATATACCTAGAAGAGTGTTGAAAATGCACATTATTAATTATATTCGAGGAGGATCCCTGTTTTGTTTTGTAGATATTTTTCCTAATCTTCTAATTACATAACACATCATATCTCATGGTAAAGAACTTAACCAATTGAAATCAAACTGATATTCAAAGCGTTAATTTAATTTAAGTCAGCCTTACTTAGAATCAGGTTAGATCATGACTTACATGGATTATAAATAGATAGAATTATGATTAACGAGCAAAATATGAGGTAAGTTATATGGATGGACTATAATAGAAAATACTAACAATTACAAGCTTCAACCAATAATAAATATCTACGAACACCAAATTGAAAAGAGTATTTACATTTTGGTGAAAATTTAGCTGAAGTTTCCAAAAGTAAACTTAAAGAATAAATATTTTCTTAATAGGTACCTTTAGAAAGACTATATATTATTAAAATACGATTTTCAAGACAATTCTCACAAGAAAAGTTTCTGATTAAATTTATGCTCGATTTTTGTCCCTTAGCCATGAATTTCATATTAGAATTTTCAAGGAAAAATCATTAAAATGCATATTTGAACGACATTAAAATGAAAATATTAATTATAGTAAATGAAAAATATATTTCAGTTAAACAAAACTTTTCCGAAATATTTATCCGACGGCATTATACAAAGTTACCGATAAAATCCAATCCAATCCAATAGAGAGAGAAAAAAAACCCAAATACCTAATAATTAATAAACAGATCTCTACACCCCAAGACAATATGTAATAACGCCAAAAGAAATTTTTTTGGACATTTTATTAAATATTCATGTAAAGGCTGGGGTGTTCAATCATAATGGATCAAAAAGTTTTTGTCAAAAGTTTTGATTCTCCAAACTCATTACATCCTGAATCATAAATTATGTATGATAAAAAAAAAAAAAATGGTGCTCTAAACATGGTAACAGTACAATGTACGTAAGTAAGTATGTTATGTACATTCAACCTCTACTCTACATCGAACCAACCAAACTCGCTCTTATTATAAAGTCCTAAATAAACTTAGCACAAAGTTCCCAATTTGAATTTCCTGAGTGCTTTCTAAATTATAAGCTAAGAGCCATGGTACTTTGTCTATCTCTAAAGATACATATATTATACGTATATGTATATATGTATGTGGTGTATGTATGTATATAAAGGAAATGTATTTGCAACACAAAGAGGTATATTTTTTTCTTACCACACGTCTATTGAATCTGAATATACTCAGCTTTTAGCAACATAATTTTACAGCATTATAGTTCGGTGTCGTTATGAGTGGAACTCCAAACTCATCTCAATTGTATGTTATGACAACGTTGACAGTAATTAGTATCATTCTACTATTGCTATCTTTAGTGTATATGTACTTATTTATGATACTTCTCTTTTATGAAAATTGTGATAACACATTTTTATGGCAAGAATGTATAGAAAGTAAATTATAAATTAAATAGCAAGGAACTTGTAGAGCACTTTATCTGATGCAAAAAACATCAAACGTTCTGAAAAAGTTTTCCATATTTAAATAAACGATTTTTTTTTAACAAGATATTCATGGATTGCCCATAATTCAGGCTAAGAAAACATTTTTGAAAAGGTTAAATTTCTCGGATGAATACTAATTTTTTTTTTTTTTTTGGCAAAGTGACTACAAGAAAGTTTAAGAACTATGGCACATCAATATGAATATACGACATTTAGCTGAACTGGGGAAATATCAATTTAGTCGTTTGGATGTCGTGCAGAGACTTTTTTATGAATTCCAATCGACTAAATCTCTACTACATTCATAAAAGGGTTTTCAAACATATTTATCGATATTTGGTTTTTGGCGTAAAAGTTACCAAATTCTTCACGTGCAGCATATGAAAAATTCGAATGATACTTGACTATAGTGTATAGTCAGTGGATCAATTTAGCCTACCACCAGTAAATGGATAAATCTCAAAACGACTTTTGCGCTATACATACATGTAAACGAAAATCTGTTATTTTCTTTCACGCACAGAAAAATACATTCAGTTTAATCTGACTTTGCGTATCCACTGAATCTAAGAATCATTGATAAAACAGCGATTTATTGACGAGCAGTAAATCAATTGCGATCTCATGTGCAAAGATTTAATGTGGTTGGTTTTTTTTTTGTTAACGAGAAAGATAAATACATAGTCAAAGTTTAATTCCAAATTAGTTGATTTTTGGTGCAAAATTGGAAGTTGTAAATAAATCTTGGAAAAATCCTGAGAAATGATATATTTCAAAGAAATGCGCGAGAATACAAATAAAAAAAATCCAGAATTATTCTAAATTCTCCAACAGGTTCTATGGAATTTCCTAGCAACGAAAGCGAAAAGACGGAGAACCAAAAAATCTCCACCGGAATACAAAAATTATATACACTAAATTCAATGGATGAGCTTACCGGAATAAAACTGGGTTAGCATATTTCCCTAAGTACTTTTGATTCAATGGAATCGTTAATATTCGATAAATTAAATTCAAACGTAAGAGTTAAGAAATTTGCTGAGTTGCCAATAAGACATGGAAAAACTTCACCAACTTTTTAAAAATCATAATTTTTCAATGCATATCAATTCAATGCATATCAACTCAATACATATCAATTCAATGCATATCAAACAATCATGTTTTAAAAATTGCAAAGATTACTAGTGGATGAAATATTTTAAAATCTGCCTACCGTCTTATGGTGTAGTCTTAAATAGATTACTATATAAACAATTTAGAGAGTCTGGCCGCTATTAATTATTAATGGCTTGGTTTTGTTGTATATATCTACCGGCAGAACAAAATATCAGTGTAGGAACCTCATTTATATCGTTTATAAATTGAACAATGAATATACCCAAACGGTCTCAAGTCAGATCCTCGTCAAAAATCTATAAAACCAAAAAACAAAAATACTTTCTGACTACATAACTATCAGTGGACATCTAAAGGAATAAGAAAGAAATTAAATATTAAAACCAAAACATAAAAAAGCTTCTCAGGGAATTATCTATATTACCTACTATTAACCCTGAAAACGATTTAATTTATTAATGTTCTGGATCTGGTGCTGTTTCTTTAAATAATTTTTTTAGCTTCACAATTCTTATTAATTATTCCATTTTCTCGGTGTAGCTATTTAAATAAATAAAAAAAAAAAACAGTAACTCCATTTATGGGCTATTTCTACAAGGATAAAAAGTTGTTAAAATACTTTTATGATCTAACGCAAATCACGTAAAAAACGGAAATATAAAAACGTAAGCTTCTATTTATATGTAGCAAATAAAATCTGATAATAAATATTATGCATATGTACACTGTGCATGTTCTATGACCAATTTGTCATCATTTTTTGTTTGTTTGTTTTTTTTTTTTTTTTTTTTATACGCCCATCACGCACTTTTGTGATTTATCGTTGCAGATTGTGTATACGCTAACAAGGTGCGTAAAAATTAATTCGCTTCTACAAAAAAAAAAAACGCTGATTGTTATTCTAGTCAACGCCAATGACATAAAACCTTATTTTAAAGGCATTAATAAAATGTCAAATAAATTCGCGATAAAAAATATCTAAAATACGAGGTAGAATAATTATTCTACATACATATGTATTATATATAAGCAAAAACCTACATTATATACAATATACATAGCTATATTCTACATACATATATATTTACCCGTAGATATACATAAATTATGAATAAGCAGCATTAAAGTATTGTGAGAATTGAAGATTATTTTTTTTTTTAAAGCTTTTCCATTTGAGAAGAATTATTGTGAGCTTTTTGTGGATTTGATTTTAATCTGTTTTGAATACATTTAATAAATTGTTTAGGTTTTATTTAAATTTATTTTTTATACTTAACGGTAGTGTTATGTTAAATAAATAAAAACACAACTAGTCACTACTTACATTCTGCTTTATATTCTGCACTGTATTCTCATAATTAAAGCATTTCATTCCATTATTTACGCGTATGACAATTTTTATGTAAATGTTCTCCAAGTAGCAGACACGAAACGTAATCTTTTTGAAGACGGACCTAAGATTTTTTTTTTATGAAAATTATATGGTATTTCAAGTAGTTACGATGAGGACGTAAGGATGTTTGGTTGGGGAATGCGGAGCAGTCATCCACAAAAGGAGAGATTATCTGGGGAACTACTGCCTGACCGAGAAGGACCTTCCGTCCCTTAACCCACTGAAAATCCTAAAATTCCTAAAGGAAATAGGACTTGAGGAGGTACTCTAAATAGTGGAGAGGCTCCATGGAAATAGAAGTAAGAAAGGGGGGCACAATAGATCTAAATAAAGGTCGAGGTGCATCGATTACCCCTAATAAATCAATCTACAAGGATGTTTGGTACTACGATTTTTTTATTATTTCTATTTATAGTTTCTGTCATTAAATGGAGAGTCAATTTGGACGAATTATTCTTAATATAAATTTTCTTTAAGATTAAACTAAGCAGTAACTAAATTTTTTATGGTAGTCTTATGTTTAATATACATAATTACAATTTCTATTACAAATGTAACAAATCTAATCGATTGATCGTTTCATTGGTAGGATTCCATTTTCTAAACAATTTTGATATTTCAAACCATTTTATGTCTATTCTGACATTTTAGTCGATATTAATAATGTTATATGCTGATATAGAAGTTAATTTACGAATTGTAAATTTTGTAACAAATACTGCGCGAACATTGATATCAGGGTGTAACATTTTTATTTGTTACGTGTAACAAAATCATTATTTTATTTATCTATTGTACAAAAAAAATAACATTATAGTGCTAAAATCAATTTTATTCTATTTTTAGGTAATTTTGAAGCATTTACAAATATTTAAACTTGTAACAGCTCCATTTCCATATGGAAAGGAAATTATTATTTGGTATTAACATATTTGTGAATTTCTTTATTATTATAGCATTCTATAAATTTTTTAATATTGTCTCTCAACAACTATTATGTGGCATTAAGATTCTCATCTCCGTTTCTTTTGTTACAATATGTACGATTAAAGGAAAAATGATTCTATGAATACTTGAAAATATGTACATACTTTATATAATGTCACATCAGTTGTATCTATCTTTCTATATGTATAGGATAAGTAGAATATGGAATTACACCATACTTGATTATAATTCTATTTTGAGTCAGGCATTATTCTGGTTTTCTAGGTCAGAACTCATTTCAAAGTATAATTGAATTTTTAATAAAAATTGTATACACAAAGGAAGCTATAAAAACAATGTTTATGTTTAACACCATAATACAAGAAAATGTATTTTAAATAAAAAAAAATTATACTAAATAAAAAGAAAAAATAAAAAATGTTTTTAAATAGAACCAATTTTGAAAATTAAATATTGTCTATAAGCTTAATTTCTTTCTTTGGCTTTATTTTTTTTTTGTGGATAGGTATTTAGGGAAAGCCTATACAATACACAGAGCAATTTTATTAATATCAAAATTTTCTGACTGAAAAGAAAATCTTGTAATAATAAAATACATTCGGGCGGTATGTATGTAAGTATGTATAATGTATATGGATGATGAGAAAGTATATCAATACACACACATAAAAGCCATTTAACTATAAAGCTTATTTAATGTCTTGATGATGAAGGTACATACATATATAAGCGTATTGTATATGGAATCGTATTTACGAAAAGTAGCTTTCTTCTTTAGAATATAGCAATCAATTTACTGAGGTAGCTCTAAAGTAGCTCTAAAGTAGCGAAGAAAATGGAAAAAAAAATTAATCCTCAAATATGTAGAATTGTGGAAAATTGTGAGCTCTTTTAAATTATATGTTTTGAAGAAGTTGCATCTAATATTCAAGAAGACTTGTACAAATGAATATGAAAAAATTTATAACTCAACTCAACTCAACTGTTCTATGACATATCATTCAAATATTTATTTATATAGGTATACAGGGTGATTCAAATAGGATGTACCAAATTGTTTGATCAATTTGGAGCATAAAATCGGTATGGAATGAGGTGTCTAATATATGGAGCCAATTTCTACATCTGAAATGTTTCCTTTGTTGATTCGACAATTTATTAGAAATTATTCCCCAAAATCATCCAGTAGACCTACAGTTTTAAGTGGAATCGAATTCACTCGGCCCCCAAAGCCTTAAACTCCGTACGAGAAAATACTTCCAGACAGAAATCGATCCCAAAGACCTTCCGTTCCAAAGGCATTACCTCTACCACTGAGCCATTTGGTCGGTGGCACATCTTCTTTGAATCACCCCTTTTGGAATATCGCAGTTCGACAAAAAATAAATATGGAAAAGGAAAAACACCTTCTGTGATGCTACATATATAGCTAGAATTCCTTTTCATATACATAAATATGTAAATCTGTAAGGTGTTTGAAGTATTTTAATATTATGTAGGTACTAACATACAAAAATACATGATGTTTGTTTTTATATTTGTTGAATATGTTGAAATTGTATAGTATGTGAGTCCTGGAATGGAAAGATTTCGTGACGATAAACCTTCAACTTTAGTTTAGGTACGACCCACAGTAAAAAATAATCCTATAGAAAATACGAATTGTTTGAAATTGTGTCAAGTACCTATTAACCTTGTGTGCTAGTACTGAAATTTGCAAATTTTTATTGTTTTTGGTTGTCAGTTGTGTAACAATTGAAAATTCAAATTGACATCATCGTCGAAATGTTCGATAAACTAGAACAATATTTATTTATGTAAAAGGTAACTGATCCGAGTATGTTTTCCACATGACTTTATACAACCAAAAACATTAAGTATACCGACAATACGCCTTGAAAAAATACATTCTAAATGTATAGGAATATTTTGAGCATGCGAATATAATTTTTATTTGCGCAAATTTTATACATACTTATAAATATACATCGTTCTGTCTCTAGCAATACTGCCTATCTGACATTTTTTTTGAAATCCGTATTTGTACAGATATCATTATAGTTCTTATGGAAAAGTGTTTTATATGTCTCTTCTGAAAGATTTTAAAAATTTTAGATAGGCGGTATTCTAGAGACAGGACGACATATACCGTATTGTGTAGAAAGATCCTGGTGCTAATCATCTTTTTTGTTGGGACTTTTAACGTTCTATAGATGGCTTATTTACCGTTCCATTAATTTAATTTTCAAAATTATATTTTTTTCATCATTTTCTTGCTTGCAAAAGTAATAAACTCTTATCCGCTGTTTTTAAAAATGTCTTATTTGTTTTTGCCGTGTTTTTTTTTTAAAGTCAATTATTTCTTTTGCTGGTTGCATTTACACAAAGGGTTTTGAGATTATTCTTAAATCCACACAAAATTCAAAGTTAAATTAAAAATATAATCAAGTAGAATTTAAAGTAAATAGAAGATACGAGAAAGTCGTCTCGGGACTACAAAATGTATATATGCATTAAGTTTAATATTTGGTGAAGTGTGCAGAAAATTGTTTTAGTTCCAAAAAGATTATTGTTCGCTTTTAAGTGCTTTTCAGATTAGTGGTGGACACAAAACCAAAACCCCCATAAGAAATTATTAATCTTTCATTGTAACTTTTGTTAGTAGATAAAGGTAGAGCAACTTAATCCTTTTCGGTTTTCATTTAACATTAGGGTAAAGATACCAGTTCAACGAAGATATTCAATAGAATTAGCATACCTTATGAACAATTGTGCGCATTCAGACAAAGATTACACAAAGTATTAAAATTTAATGGGCATGCAATGCAATGCAATTTTCTATCCATTCATTACCATCCTTATTTTGTATGCAATTCGATGTTTGACAAAATTATAAGATAGGGTAGTCGTGAAATGTCGCTATAAACAATAATCAGGTCAAAATATCAAATTGGATGCCACACTTTCTTTGGATCGTTATTGTCCAAACCAAATAAAATACAAAAAACATCGTATCTATGAATGCATAGTTTGTTTTTTTATTTTATAAGACTCCTGGGCTGAGGACTGGTATCTTTACCCTATATATCGGTACCTTTTGCTATTATAATGTAATTCTGCTGTATTATCTATCAGTAAACACTGACTGATAATAATTCTGTTTTTACGAACATGTTGAAAAGCTTTATTCCAACCTCATAGATTAAGTGCTTACATTGTTGCCTATACAAACATATATGTACAAGTCCATATGTATGTATCTATTTATTTACAACGACAATAGATAATATTACATTTTGGCATGCAATGCACAATATATGAAAAACAAAAAAGCAAAGCTCCAAAATGAGATATTGCAGAGCTTTTATCGTCATAAACTAGAGAAACACGTACATACTCGAAAACTTACGGAACGTGTTCAAGACTTATTGACTTTTATACTAGGTGAATAATAGGCAAAAAATGTTGTAAATTTTCTATATATTACATATGTATCAACAGAATTTGTATATATATATATATACATATTCGGTATGGTACTCCCGCCAATTTAAACAATAACAACAAGTGCAACAACAGTAGAAAAGTATTTATTGTTCGAAACGCATACCGTCGTCGCATTACAAATATCTGAATACGACATTTTGTTGTTATCTTCAACAACACAGTTCTTAAATTGCGGTGCGTATTTTCTGGTTAACAACGTGACATTAAATTTGACTACAATTTACGAGAATATGACAAAATAATTCGTCTCTCTATATGTACAACGGAAAATTCCATTGTTTTCGATGATAACAATTTTTCCACATTTTGTTGCGATTCTCCTTTTGCGACATCATAAATCAAATAATAAAAAAAAAAAAAAAACCACCATAAATGTTCATTATTTCGTTGCCATGAATATGTTAGTCATATACAATACACAATCATGATATTTTAATGATGTTCATATAAAAATAAATATAAAAATAAAATGAAAATTTCATCATATCCGTTACCTAATCCCAATGTGCAGGGTGTTTCTTTGGTGGCGGTCTATAGTAAAATAGTGGATAGGGGATCGCAAATCCAACAACAGAAATTATGTTGGATGGGCAATTTAAATTGAATTTTTTTCTTACAAGATTTTACGGAAGAGGGGTCATATTTATTAAATAAACTCTCTGTACTTTTTTATTACCTAATATTGACCCGTTGGTTGTTGCTAAATAAATAAACAATACAATAATTTCCCAATATATCTACAAAACTAAACGGTTAATAATTCATCCGCCTCGGATTCCAATTTTTTTTTTGTTATCCACCATTTTATTAAAGAAACACCCTGTATGGTATGATGGAAGCAAATGGATTCGCCTTTTCCGTTATATTTTCATAAAAAAAAATAAGGAGTTTACATATTATGGATATAACGATTGTATTCAGTTTATAACTATATCTATACAATTATACATGTAGAGGGTCTATATTACATCCTCACCTCATCCTTTTTCCGGGAAATAAAACAAACACACTGTATACAGATGTTTCCACAAATCTTGTTAACATTTATTTTTTATTACATACACACACACACACACACACACAGGAATCAAGCGAAGTGGGAAATAAGGTTTTTCCTTTTGTTTTATGTTGAAGAAAGAAATATAAAACGAAAATATATTGAAATCGAAAAGTTTTTTTTTTTTTTTTATTTTGGTCCTTGTTTCGTTTGACTGATGCCGTATCCCATTACAATGCAATGGTCTTAATAAAACAATTATATTTTCAATTTGTTGATATTGACTAGCTACATATATATGTATGTCTGCCCTCATGAGCAAGTTTACGCTCAGCTTTTCCACAATTTTCCCCCTGAAAAACCGGGCATTTGTGTATGTATACCATTAACTCATACTGTTGATTGTATTTATTGTATATAGAGGAGTTGAGGTATTGTATTGTATGTATACATATATGTATGCAGAAAGGAAATAGGTAAGCCGGGAAAATTGATTGGTTTTTCGATAAAATTGGTTAATTGAAAAACCGAGAATAAATACTTAATTGAACCACAAACCATAGCAAAATTCAATTATTAAGATATTTTATTAGTAACTATGGTATTAATATTTACGCGATGTTCGGTTCACCCTATAAAATTTAATTGTTTGTGGGAAAAATGGTAAGAAAATTGAAAAATCCATTTATTTTTATTGAAACCTTTCAAAATTAGTACATGTCGTAATTTACCATTAAACTTTGCACAATGATCAGAATCAGAATGTTCCGAAGGGTAATTGAAGAATTTCAAAATAATTAAAAAAACAAAAAAGAATTTCCATCCAAAAAGTGTTTCTTTAAAGCGTACAACAACAATGGTTTTTGGTGCAAAGAGATTTGATTTTTATTTAAGAAATTAAAACCATTCAACTTCAATTGGGTAATTTTATTTTATTGTACATTAGTTGGTAGGGTAAAAATTAGGACTATTAATAGTATTTGTCTGGAATTTTGTAAAGATGATTGTTGACCTTTTGCTGGAAAAAATCATTGTTTTGAATTGAATTCCTTTGGCACCATATCTACATATTTTGATTAAATATAAAACTTTAGAGTCATTAATCATGATTTTATTAAAAACCCCTCAACCATTGAGTACACCAAAAACAGTACAGGAATATTTATCAGATATTAATGTCGTCGGACTTTCACATATCACCATACCGAACCGAATATATAATCAAAACAATCCAATTTCTATCATGTAATATTATTTTTGTGAGTGACTGTTATCTATAATGAATTCTCTACTAATTTTATGCAAAATAATTGTTTGTGTTGAAAATGGGTACAGAAAGGTAAAACAACTCCATGATCCTATTTTTGCATAATTATCAAATGTTAGACTTAGGCGTAATAAATTCTACAGACTGGCTATATCGGGAGAGGTTTTAAAAGCGAGGAAAATCCATATTTTTTAGGGCCTTTTGACAAATAACCATCGATAAATCTTTTACTTCTGACCTAATTTCTTAAAACAATTCGTATTTGAGTCTTATTTTTTTTGTATACATTAAATAAAAATAGATTTCAGATTTAAACAACACAATTTCTCTTGTACTATGCAAAGTTCACAGTTCAAAAGGTTGATATTTATATACATATTTATATATCATTGCCTTCCATCGATTCGAGACTTTCTCGACAATTTTAATTATACAAACTCTGTAAATAAATCATTATGAATTTAAAAGCTTTCTATATTAAGTCAAAAAACGAATTTCGATAATTTTCGAGAACAGAAAAATGTTTTCCACAACAAAATTTACCAAAGCTACTTGTAGATATTTTTGGGCTGTGTGTCGGGTGGTTAGCGCGGGGTGGTTCATTAAACTAAATTTCGAAACAGACACATTTTGAAAATTTATATATACACACACACATATACACGCAGTACCAGTGTACCACCAGCAGTATCCACAACCCCTCTATATCAGCAATTTGAATATTTATTTATGTTCAACTGAGTTTTGACAGTATTTTGTAAAGTTTTTAATGTACCACAGAGTGGTCGTTTACAATGCAGCAATTACAGAGTATGACAAAATAATTAGTTTTGACGGGAATGATAAATTACAGAAATTGTTTAATGGTATGGTTTTTAAGGGATGTTCTTTAGTATGATGGTCTTCATTTGTTATGGACAACTTCAGAAAGAAATAATTACTATAAGTAACAGCTGGTGACAAAGTTATCAGATCTTTTCATTGTGGGCGAAATAAAACAAAACTTAATCTATCTGGACGTTTATCGTTGAATTGTCGGTAGAGTTGAATTAAATTTTTCATTTTCTTTGTTGTTGACATCGACCGTCTCTAAACCCTAAACAATGCAATAAAAAGAGATCCCCGACTACTAAAATGTATAAAACCCATAAAATGAACAAATAAACTGTTAAATATATGTGGAAAGTTTTAATGAAATTTAAAAAAAAAAAAAAAAAAATTCATCACGACAAATCGATCAAATATAAAACTTTGTTCATCGGGTAGGAATAAATATACTGCGCAAATAATCATGTTACGATAAATTAATAAAACGATGAGTCATTTTTTAGATAAATATATCAAAAGAAAAAGTTTTGGAAAAATATTAAGCAAAAGTTCAGAAAATAGAAAACTTTAATGAGGGGTCGTATCTGTATACATGCTATTTATAAGCATCAAGCCAACCACCAAGGGAGATGCAGGTACGAACATATTATGCCACACAACTTTGTCGTTTTATAAATTTTTAATAAAAAAAAAAAATTCATTAAATTAAATGCTTGGATGCTTTCTATATCACCAAATGTCCCACAGGACTGTTATTTTTTAAGCAGACTTTATGTAAGTATACATACATTATATGTATGTTCACAGTACCTTTATAATACACATACATACTTACAACTAGGATGGAAATTATTTATTTAAATCATGGCAAAGTGACTGGCAGACAGCTTTATTGAATATGTATTGGTTAAAGCAAAAAAAAAAACGGAATATTTTTCATTATTTAATCCTTAAAATTGATGTCATCAACAGAGGCAGTTGCTGTGCCAGAATCAATATTAATGTCTACGATATGTACACGGAAAAGAAAATTTGGAAAAATCAAGAAAATTGATATCGGATAGGATAAGTAATAATTGAAAATATTCTATGACTTGTGAGAATATATTCTTTTGAATATATCTGAAAGAGTATAAGTCGAGTTATACTCAAATCGATATTTTTACAAAATTTAAATTTATCGGGCAAGACGAACATTTTGGTGTTTTTGG
>JANSTT010017120.1:0-18385 GCA_026745375.1 Platyura marginata | reverse complement strand
GAGTGAGTTTATGGTCATAATGACTGAAACAGAATCGCAATTTTCGAACTCACAGATGACTTTTCGAAAATAAAGGTTTATATGACCATAGTCACGAGAAACAGAATCTGGGTGCAGGTCACATATATCGTCTATGTAAAACAAAGAGTCATTATCTACGCTATTGACGTTTTTTTTAAATTTTGCTATGCTAATTATCTACATATTGTAGAAGACGATATTTTTCTATCTTTATTACTCACTAATAAAACTCATAACTAAACATAAAAATGTAGATAGTGAGTTTTTGTTCTACATAGATGATTTATGAAAATATAAGCACCATAATATAGAAAATGCTGAAATTATTGCTATTATCATCCATCAGATAATAAATATTACCAAATAAAAAACTATTGTGCACTACACAGGAAAGCTATTAAATATTTATTTTAAATTCTATATTAAAACTACTTAAATAATTAAAAGTAAAATTTTTTTTTTGATCCTAAAAGTTTTTTTTTTGACCTCAAAAGTCGTTCGATTTAAAAAAATTCTTCACCGAATGGTAATATTAAAATCCCATAATCTATATCCTGGGTTCAGGATAGATAGGCAATTGGAAAAATATTGGCGTCACATATTAAATTACCTAAATTCGGCCATGGTTATACCTACCACAAATAATTATTTGGCTTAATGTCAGTAACGGGGGGTTTTTTTTTTTACTTAAAAATCATCTCAATAAAAGTTTACTCTACTAAAAACTGTGCATATTTTTAAGAAAAGAACTTAATTCCGTCAATAGTTAAATTAATCTGCTCTATTCTGGTAACCACAGCAACAACATTAAAATTATTTATTCAATAACAATTTACTGCAGAATGGGGCTGTGCTAATGTCTGAGATATTTGTAATAAAATTATATTGTTTTTAATTAACTTACAATCTTTTTCGTCTTAATAATTTGTCTTCAGTTTTCTTACAGTTTTTGTTCGAATTTAAGCAAGCAAGTTTTACTATTAATTTCACAACAACAATTTACATTCATTTAGAGAGTGATTGTGTGTTCACTGTACATATATACCTTCTTTTAATTATCTCTTAATTAATTTTGTTATTTCGTTGTTGTTTTACTTTTACTGGTATTTGGTCAGTGGCGTATATTTGTGGGTGTAATTTGATTTATATAATTGAATAATTAAATACAATTTACTATAGATACGAGTATAATATGATTAATGATATATACATATGTAGGTGTACACATCTATATAGGTGTTAGAGTCATAAATATTCCTTTACACCTAAGTAAGCTGAGAAATTTTTATTTTCAATAAAAAAAAAACACTTTTTTTGGGTTGATTTTTACAATTTCTAAAGCCTCAGTTTACGAATCTAAAATTGTATTTTTACTGTTTAGCGGTAAAAAAAAAAAAAAAAAAAAATTTACAAACCCCAACTAATAAATAATAAATTTATTGCAGGATGTATAAAAAGCATAAACCACGAACTCAATAAATATACTAAATCTTTTATCCGCCATATATTAAGCTTTAATCATAAAACAGCATAATCCAATATTTGATCATGTAAAAAGTAGTAAATAAATAAAGTTTCTACATGAATATTTTATGTTTATCTATACAAGATAAACATAAAGAACATTAAAAGTGTAAAAAGTTATTATAATGTGTGCCCTTATTGTAAATCGGGGTGTAGATATTGATTTACTCCCGACCAGAAAATTTTCATAACAAGGCATTTAAACCTTCACTCTTATGTTGAACTTTCTGCTCGCTTTATTGATAGCAAAGCGTACCGGTAACGTAGGTATACGATATACATACATACATACATAGGTAATGACGGTAATGAGAAATCATTACATCATAATTTTTTAATTTTTTAATTTAAAAAAAAAACACTATAGGCTATGTAGAAATTTGTTGAATTTTTTATATTATTTTTATGGTCCATAGTATCGTTCCAACTTTGGCAATATCTCTACAACATTGAACATTTTTGATTGAACTATAAAAAGGCCTTTACTTTCAAAATATATATACATACGAGGCTTATGGTTTTTTTTTATTTTTAACAAAAGAGGACAAATATTAGACTTAATGGTACATGGAAATATTATTTTATATAGGGTGGAAAATAGCTCCTTTAATTTCTGGTGTAGTTATTTTCATATATCAATAACTACCAGTAACGTAGCGTGGATTTTATTATTGCCTATACTATGTACGTTTGAAATTCGTACTAAAATATGCATAACTCCCTTAATTCTTGAAATATTTTTCTAACAATGATCGTATTATAAGGAAAATTTTATTTCCAATCTTTTTTGCCTTATAATTTTTTTTCGGTTTTTTAACAAAATATTGAGAAAATCATTAAAATATGCAACTTAAAACTGGGTATTCTGTGAAACTAATTATCTATAGAGAAATTGTCTGAAATGAATACCCAGTTTTGAAATGCATATTTTGATGATTTTTTCGTTATTTTGTTAGAAAACCGAAAATAATTTATAAAACAAAAAAGGTTGGAAATAAAATTTTACTTGAAGTAAGATTATCTTAGTTATAATATTAAAACAATTAATGAAGTTAGGCGGATTATAGTCAGAATTTCAGAGGTACTTTGTATAAGCAAAAATAAAATCCACGCTACGTCACTGATAACTACTATATAATAGTTGCATGAATTTCATATTCCAATGACGTCCCCAGTAATTTAATAACATTTGTCTAGTAGGCCATATAACTGCAACCGCTTAGTAAAACTCTGACAGGGTGCTTTCATTTAAGGAGTTTTACAATTTGGACAAATTTTGGCTTGTAGCGCCATTTTAGTGTCTAATGGCTCTTCTCGACTGCAACGTATTTTGGTATCACGAAAAAATCAAATACCAAAAACCATGCAATTTGATGATGATGATTATTAACTGATGCTTTTAACTAAATTTCTAATAAATATTTATACAAATCAGCATTAAACAATAAAAAATGGTCTTTGGAATCAAAATTAGCTTGAACCCATCCTTTATTATGTCTCCACACGTTCTCATATAATACTAAATCATAATTATCTACCTTATGTAATTGTTCACTCTTCGCCACTGCACTTAATCATCATGATCTTTCTTTCATTGTTATCATACCATAATTCTTCTTTTGACATCTTGATTTGACAGATGATAACATCTAAATTTGAACTATTTGTCTTTTTTGTTCCCTAGGGATATCGGGCAATATAATCCTTATCCGTTCAATTGTCTTTCTATACCCATTCGTAGAAAATCCACCCTGCATAACGTTCATACACGGTTGTCAATATGTCCCCAAAAACATCTTTTTCTAAGGCGGTTTTGGCAAAAAAGGTCATACTGCAATTACTCACGAGAATTTTACCAACCGTCTAAAAATTGTTTAGGAGGAATTTTATATGGGGATATGAAGGGAATTTTACTTGTTATGTTACTTTTATTTCAGTTTTCTTGGTAATAATGTAGCCAAATGTCAATAACTCAGCAACAGGTCACCCAGTCTACTTCCACTCGATATTATACTCCCAAGATAGCCAAATTAATTCTGTGGCCAAATTAATTCGGTGGTTCTATGATAGTTATATATGCAAGAAAACACATGTCAGCAAAGTCAAGTTTAACTAATATTACATCAAGTACATGAATATTTATTGATTATACAGATTATTTAGTATATATACCTTTAGTTAGCGGGTATTGTATATAAGCCATCGATATACCTAAATACAAAAATTTTCTATAGACAATTTTTCACTGAAAAATAAAGGACGAATAACCTGAAGCCTAAAGCAATAGCTCATTGAAAAACGTGCGGTTTTCCAAATAGTATTTTGACTAATTTATGAGATGTTTGATAAATATTTGTCGACAAGTTGCTCTAGAAAGCTACGTGTACGTGATTAATATCTATGAGAAATAGCTTTCTGGAAAAGTTTTAATTTGTAAATAGTTTTAGACAAGGAGCGATATTATATTAAGTATATAAGTTATAAATAATATATAATTAATTTAAAAATATATATAATATGCTTACTATATAATGTATATCGATGGCTTATATACAATAGCCGCTAACTTACCGTTTTTTTTGTATTACATAAAATTGATGTTTATGCAGCCCTGCACCTATGGTAAAATTATCACAAAAAGTTTGTTTTGAAAATTAGGTTTTTTTTGCAATGTCCGTCTCAATTCGTTATATACAAAACAACTTTAGTTTTTATTGTCTCCTGAAAAGTACATAAAAATGAGTTAACGGGTATTGTATATAAGCCATCGATATATGCATTATAAATTATTTCGATACAGGGGGTAGAGATATTAGAATTTTTACACATACTTAGATGCATTTTGGATATTCCGGTAAAAAATGTCTTCATTGTTACAAATACAACAAGTTTGGGAGTTTAGTAGACGGTGCACTGCACAGTTTTCTCTATTAATCGAACAAGACACAAATCATTTTCCTAATTATTTTTTATCATTTTGTGTGTTTTTGCGGAAATTACACTTCTGTCACCTACCTACTTTGAATACTTTTAGATTTAGATAATTCAATTATTAATTTAAATGTTAAATACTAAATATTTAATAAAAATCTGTCACAAAAAAAAAATATCAAAATAATGAATGCGTTCAAGGAATATATGGCAAAAATATTTTAAAAAAAATTTCAAACTGAGAGCGTTCATTTATCATTTCGATAAAAATCAACAGTCATTTCGTGTGCCCATTCAAAATCACACACTATACTATATCAGACACCATCTACATAGCTATAGCAATGGAGGCTGTTCTTTTTGTGGATTACTTTTATTCAGTTTAAAATTGGCCATCATTGAACAAATTTTTAATTCAAACCGTTTTTTTTTTCAATTTTTTTTTTCACATGGCTTTAGTTTTTATTTTTGGATATTTATTGTTCATTGGACATTATTCTATTTTCGCCCTTTTTTACTCATTTTTAAGTTTTCGTTTCAGTTAAAAGACATGACAAGACAAGACAACAATGAAAATATTGTGTATTTAAAAAAAAAACAGAAGTAAGGAACAGGATACAGTTTAAACCTGTTTTTGTGGAGTCTTTTTTTGTGCAATTTTTTTTTATGCGGTCCCTTTCTACCGCACAAAAACAGGTTTGAATGTACTCTTCAATTTATCTTAACGTACCATACATATTAACATATGGCAACACTAATCATCTAACTTTCCCATATATTTTATGCGTAATCTTTATAATACAAATGTAAATAGTTGCTAACTTCTCCTGTAATAAGGCTTTTTAGGTATGTAGGGTTGGTTCTACAATAGTTGCAACAAAAACACCCTGTGATATAAGTGGGTGTTCAGTTAAATAGTTTCAAAAAGAACTTAATGGAACAGACCTCTTCCTTATCTATGTACCTGCAGCTATATACAAATACAAACTTAGTATCAATGTCTACGTTAGACAATTATTTTGACTAGGAGAAGTACTAAAAAAAAAAAATTTTAATTAACTTAAAAACATTTTTGACATAATAATATTTATTATTTGCTTTCTCTTGTATTTTTAATTAACAATCATTATTTTCAGCGATACAATTTTTAATTAAAACCCAAAAAGAAAATCTATAGGAAAACATCCTTTGTTAAAAAAAAAAAAATAAAAAGAAAAAAAAAGAAGCTTTCACTATAGCTTGAAAAAGCATCCAACTTCCACCCTCGTCACCATTTTTAAAATTTCCTTATAGAAGAAAAAAAAAATGTATCAAAACAAATTCATGGTAAACCCATACATCTCTGGCTGGCAACCAATAATTATACAATGTACTACTATAATACAGTACTCAGTTAAAAACACGCAATTTTGTTTTTTATGGAAAACATTTTTCGCGTTTTCTATATTTTTCTTCTTAAAGGAAAAAAAGTATACGTTCAACCCACTTATTTGTATGTATCTATGTATGTATGTAGGTTACATGTTATAGATTTCTGAAATGTCTATGGTATATTTCTATGTACATATATATGTATGTAGTTACATACAAAGGGGTACAATGTACGAGTACGCATATCAAATCAAATCAAATAAAGCTTTTTCGTGAAGAGTTTTAACGAAATTGGAAATATGCTGTTTACCTCTGCCTGCACACACATGTAACCTGCTGCTTGTGTTCCATATGCGAAGAAACATAATATTTTACCGTGTTTTATGACATGCAATTTATTCAAGTCATTAGAATTTGTTTAGTTTAATGAAACTTTTCAAATAATTAATGATGTTTTGAGAGAAATGAACAAATTAACCGAATTAATTGTACGAAACGATGGTGCTTCTGCCTATTTTAATTTTGTAGAATATAAGTAATTAAATGATTGATTAAGTTAAGAAAAGAAAGGGATGTTGTATAATTACATTCAAAATGAATAAAGCTTAGGGGCAAAAAGAAAATAAAAAAAAAAAAAAAAAACAGAACAGAATTATTTTTCATAGTCAATACATATAAGTACACATTATATATACATGTTATCTACATATATATGTATGTATGTATAGGATAGGTACCCAAATATTTTGGTGTTGTATAAATTACTTTTGATCGAGGTGAAACAGAGTTTTGGTTCGAAAACTTTTTTGTTTTGTTTTGTTTATGAAAAAACAAAAAAAAGCAAAAAAAAAAAAACGAAGAAAAAGAAATAAAAAAGAAAAATGTCCTGGGAGATAGGTAATTAAATATTTCCAGATACCAATCTCATATTTTCTGGCTCGTTTTCTTTATAATAATAAATGAATTTTTAAGTGCAAAACAAAACAAAAAAAATCTTTTTGGTTTTAACGAATTTTGACAGGTAAATTTTTTTAAACTTTTGACAATTTGTTATTATTTTTCGTAGAAAAAGCGGTTGGAAGTGCCCAATTAAAATATCACTTGTCCAAATTATCATATTTATCATTTGATGTTGAAGATAATACTGTGGTCTCAAGTTAAAACAACTTAAGTGGACTTAGGGGTAAATTGAGTTTTACATACAGCTGATTTATAAAAAAAATTACCTTCAATTTCCGATTTTTTAAACTTTCATATCACTTTTAGTTTTAGAAATATGGTTAAAAATGTAATTTTGGTTTTTTTTAATTAACTTATGTCATTTAAAACTGTATAACCTTTTTTCCATAAAGTATAAATAAAATGTTTTCTTTTTCTAATTATGGTGTGTTTTACAGATTTTTCCAGAGATTTATCCAGAACCTTTATCTTACTCTACTCGTAATTCAGAAAAAAATGACTTAAGTTGTTTTAACTTGAGACCACAGAATAGCTAAATAGCTATAGCTTGCTTCGTACATACATATACTTAAGATCTTGCAGAATTTGCAGGAAAGTTATAAAAAAAACCTTCAAAGAAACCATAAAGATTTTGAGTACTGAGAAGGTCTTTTTTTTAACTTTGGCTTTCTCAAAATTAAGCTTTTTTATAAAAATATTTTCACAATATGTAATTAATTTATAGAATAAATTAGTAATTAGTCTATTGGTAGGTACATAGGTAGGTACTTTAAAATTGTTATTGGCTCATTCATGTATGAAATTTATGTGTTTTAATTATTTTTTTTTTTTTTTAGATTTCCTTAATTGTCCATTTTATTTTATTTATAATTTTGTTATTATTTTTTTATTACTCTTTATTATGAAGATTTTTATTTATTTAAAAAATTATTTTTTTTAAATTTTGAAACGTATCATATTGGCATGCACAGTACGAGAGTATATGTATGTAGGTGCTGTTCAATTTCAAATAAAGTCTGTCAGTAGGATAAATTGATCTGTTGACTCAAATAAATAAACAAATAAAATTTAAAGCAATTTTACGTACTTTTTACTTGCTTCCATATATAAAGTGGAGTTTTGAACTTGATGTCATAAACAAATTTTGATATAAAGAAGAATCCGTAACATCATCAATAGCTCTTGACTATAAGGTTGACGAACTTTTATAAGGGAAATATAAATGTCAAAATTGTATTTGGTAAATGGTAATATTTGGGAAAATTGATGAAAACGATGCTTTGAGAGCCAATCCAATAATTACGGGTTTATCGATTTTTTTTTTAAAAGCGACCCAATTTTGAAAGAAATATGTTTTTGAAACTTTATATTTTTATATTATTTTGAATTTTAAGCATCTTTTGGCAAATTTTTGGAAAAAGTTTATCCTTTGAGGTCCATACATTTTTAATCAGAAAGGGTGTTAACCAAAATTTTCAAAAAGCTACTTACCTTTCTCAGAATTTAATTGTAAATACTTTCGGAAATTTTTCACTTTTAGAAAACGTTAACCCTTTAAGGTCTTAACGGTGTCTTTGAAGGGTTAACTTTGAAAAATATTGCAATGCACTAAAAACATAAAGAATGTTTCCTTAAACAGGTTTTTTATTTTTTGTTAACCTTTTCATGTTGAAAATGTATGGACCTTTAAAAGGTTAACTTTTTCCAAAAAATTTGTTATGTAAAAAATACTGTTAATTTAAAATAACTTAAGAATACAAAGTCTTAAAATCATATCTTTAATATTATGAAAGTTCAAAATTGTGTCACTTTTTAAAAAAACGGTCCAGATATTCGTCAATCCCTTAAATTTCATTTTTCAATTTTTTTCCATCATTTTTTTAAAATATTTCAACGATGAAATCAATATTTTACTAAATACCTTTTCGGTGAAACAATTACAATCAAGAGATTAATTTTATGTTGCCTGCTGATAGCAAAAATAAAAGGAATTAAATTAGAAAATTTAGATTTAATGGTGAAATTAAATACAAACATACAAATTTATACAATAATATCCTCTTGTCTATTTAGATACTTTTGAAAAAAAAAAAAATATATTTTATAAGAAATTGTTGTTTTGATGAATATGCAAATTTCAGCTCTATGGTATTTTCTTTCACAGAAAAATGTTTATTCTTTAAATACATTTTTCGGCAACATTACGCACACGCCATCAGTATTCTTTTATTTTCGTATTTATTTTATTGCTTAAAAACATATTTTCTTTCAGTTTTCCAACCCATTGTAGTCACATTTGTGTCGTGTACATACATTTTAAGTGAAAGCAACATTTAAATAACATAAAAATGGCTGTTTTCTTGTCTTTGTTTGTATATAATTTTCGCAGAATACAATATTTGATTTTTTACTTTAATACAGTTCAGTGAATTCTTAAAACAACATTTCACGTGTTATTCGTTTAAATATAAGTTAAAATTTAAATTTTCCACCTATAGAATTGTATCATTTTCTCACATATAAATAATTGGAACATTAATCCCTATTAAAAATGTTAAATTGACGAATAAATTGAGATACTTTAGCTGTTTATTTTGAAATTGTTGTGTTTTATTATGATTTGTAATCATTTATTCTTGTAAGGTGTAAGTAGGTATGGTTTTATGAAAATTAAAAGAGATTTTTTATCGGTATGTATATTGAGTAGTGTGAGGGGACGACGACGACGATTCTTTTATCTAATTTTATGTCGCTATTTTATATGTTAAGTGCTCTCCACTGAAATTGTCTACAAACAGAAATCTACTAACATGTTTAATGTTTAATGTTTATTTCGATAAATAATATACACAAGGTTAGTAGCCTTAATGATTATACAAAGTATAATTGTGTATAACGATTTTTTTTAAAAGATATTTAATAGATTTATTTAATTACTATGGTAAAGTTCAAAAATGTTGATGATTGGTGACGTTGTGAAAAAACGGATGAATAATATTATATTTGTTAGCTTTTTAGAATTTGGATTTAAAATTAAAAAAAAAAACAAAATCAAACAAGTAAATAAATTCGCGGAACTATTGCCAGGAAAGATACTCAAAACAGGCAGCTCTAAAGAGTCTTCGAGATGTGATAATCTTTACTGTATTAGGCAAAGAATTCCACACCACAACCCCATGGACAAACAGGGATTCATGCATTTGACGACTCACGTGCACCGGAATAATTAAATCGTTTGCGCACTGCGACAGAGAAAATTCTAGCTTTTCGTAAAGGTAGGCAGGCTGTTGGGACGTGATAAGGTTGTGAATGAATGTGCATAATCTGAATTCAAAATAACTTTTCAGAGAACAGCCTAGAATCAGATTCTAATATTGAGAAATGCTTTCATACCTCCTTATTCTAAATACAAATCTTACACATGACTTAAAGGCTCTGTCAATGATTTTAAAAGATGTAGCATCAAAGCTAGACAGTACAACGTCGGCATACATAAAGTGGGGAATTATGAGAGACTTAATAATGTGTAGGCGTATGTGACGAGGAAGAGTCCCACAAAGATGCCATAAAGGTCTTAAACAAGAGAACACTTTACTGGCAATATGTCTGGCTTGGTCGCTCCAAGACAATTTGTCATTAATAAAAATAGCAAGGTCTTTAACCACATTAGTAATGGGAACTGCAACATCTCCCATTAAAAACGTAGGATTAGTAAAGAAAATGCGATTAAGTGTGACAATTAATGTCATGTCATTTATTATAATTATTTAAATTTTACTCTTAAAAAATGAAAATAAAATTTTGTCTGCTTCGCTCATATCGTTAATGCAGATAAATCTATTGAAATGTACATTATATACAAAGAAAACATACAAAAAAGGTACGTGAATACTAATCAAAGAGTTTTATCAAACATGTCGGTCTACACTTAAAACAGTTTTTTTTTTTTTTTTTTTTTTTTTCACTGTAGGTAATGAACATTATTATTAAATACAAAATTTGTCCAGAAAATGTTTCTTTTAATGAACTTATGTCTGCAAAAAGAATTTCTAAACTTTTCACGTAGCTTTTAGTAAATCTTGTCACAAAATGCTTTTAAGTTTCGTTAAGCATCACATTATCCTGAGAGTATTATACTTATAAAATACTTACAGATTCAAATTGAATTTCTTTCATGCAATTAGGCTGCTTGTATTTACCTCTTAATAATTTTGCTTATAATAAGTATATAAGTATTATAATGTATAGGTACAAAGTAAATTTTACAGTACTCTATTTTAGTTTCGATAATAATCTTGTAACGTAATTTTGTGAGTTTCCAATTTATTATTTTAGTTTTAGGTTCCTTAGAAGAAGATGACAGTATAATTATGATTATCCACTTCTCTGTGTGGATTATGTAATGGAGTTTCAATTCAATTTCAATTCCATTTTGAAAAATTCTACAATTTGGAGTTCTAAATACTATCCTAATCCCAGTTTTTCAATTTAGAATCTAAGCCAAACAATAGAAACTTATATGTACGAGCTCTTTTTTGTGAAACAAAGAAGCACTTGAGATGTTCTTTTTACGGAAACCTTACAAATTCTCGCAATTTCAAACGTTATTTTTAAGCATTGTTATTTTAGTTGTTTTTAAGTGCAGTCCAATCATCCGGCCTCAGATTCAAATCAATATATGTACTAGAGAAAAAACACTTCATGTTTCATTCCCAGTCGGTCCGCAACCCGATACCTCCCGTTCCAAAGGAAACCACTCAGCCATTTGGTCGGTATATACTTAGGAATGTTCTCCATCTGTTTCGAATGAAAAAAGCAGAAATAATATTAAAATTGATCCCTGGATAATTTTGATGGAAGAAAATGAAGAAAAAATTGGCAGTTCGAGGAATATTAAGACCGTTTTTTCGGCGGTTTTTTAAAAAGTGACACAATATTGAACATTCTTAATACTAAAGATAAGGCTTTGAAACTTTTTTTCGCCAAGTAATTATTTTTAGATAAAGTTAACCATTTACATTTTGAACATGAAAGGTTTAAGAAAAGAAAATTAAAATTCAGCGAAATTTGTTTTTAGTGCCTTAGCATATTTCATATTTTTATAATATAGCCCTCTGTTTGGACCTTAAAGGGTTATCGTTTTCTAAAAATGAAAAATTTACAAAAGTATAAATTTACAATTAAACACTGAGAAAGTTGAGTAGCTTTTTCCAAATTTTTGGTTAACCCTTTCATGTTAAAAATCTATGAATCTCAAAGGATTAATTTTATTTTGTTAAATAATCGGTCGATGCGATGGGATCAATAAAGCTCACGAACCGCCACTGTGTAGAGCACCAAAATTAATTACATGGTCTCTAAAGCTGAACGCAAATTTATTTGACACAAAATTCCAATTTTTTTTTTTCGATATTTGCTTTAATTAAAAAAAAAAGAGTTAGAGTTAAAAACATAGTTAAAACAATGGCTTTTCTTAACCACATACTTATCAAAAATAATTTTAATTTTTGTTTTTTGTTTTTTGGTTACACCAACAAAGAGATAGCAAATTTACACTTCAGAATTTCTGTTTTCATTTAACATCATAAAAACATTGCGTTCTTTATCTCTTGTATATTAAGCTGTGGGTATTTTGAGAAACCACAACACGTTAACATAAACCTTTTCATAAATAAAAGAAATAATATTAAAACAGAACCTGCAGAGAATTTTAAGTACAATTTCTACCCGTGAAATATACGGACAGATTTTTTGGGGGCCAGGAAACACTGACAGTAAATAAAATATTTTGATTTATTTATTATTTATGTATATCTTCAACTAAATTAAAGTGTTGGAAATTGCAATTATCACGGAATTGTCTCATTATTTTAAATCTTTACGGCACTTTACCGTAAGCAACACTAATAGAACGTTTTTGATTATGTATTTTGCATAGGAAAATGGAACATTACTTTGATGTGGTTATTGAGAATAATTGAGGTTAAATGAATAGAAGTACCAAAAGGAAAACATTACATGAATGGAATTTTGGAAAGATTATTTATTCCAATTATTTTTTTTTATATGTATTTGTATAAGCATATATGTATGTAGAGAGGCATCGTATAATAGGTAATTATAAGATGAAATTCGCTATTTGAAACACATCTCTTTGAATATTAATTGCATACTTCTTATGTTATATACGAGTGTATCTAGCTTTATATATATGTAAGTATATAATATCCATAATTTAACTTACTTGCCTTGTTGGTTTTTTCAATTTCCAACCTCATCTAAATTCCCAGAAAAAATAAAAATTTTAAAATATGATGATGAAGCGAGTAATACTTAACAATTTGCAACTAATTCCACGAAATTCGTTGGTAGATTATAATCTTAGCTTTCTTTATTTTTTTTTGAATAGGTATTTAATATTTAAATTTAAAAATAAGCGTTCCCTTAACCTCAGGATCTCTTACAAATTCATTCAATTAATTTTACAATTTTTTATAGATACAACAAGATTATGTACAATGTACATATATACAGAGGCACTAAAAAACAGAACAACGTTTTTCTTTGAAAACTCGCATCGCTCAAAATCAGTTAATCGATGAACTTAACCATTTGGTGTTCCTGTCTATTTTATTTATTATTGAGAATTAATACAAACAAAAAGTGAATCAAAATTAATCGCAATCCAATCATCAACTTTAATCCAAAAAAATATTCAAAAATAATATGAAATCGTATAAAAACACAGTTTATCAACTAAATATTGATAGAAAAAAACACAAAAAAAGGCGTAAAAATACAAAAAAAACCCAGATAATTACCCGGAAAATGCAGATTTTTTTTTTTTTTTTTTTTAACAAGATAATGCAAACATTAGTATTTGGAAGAAAGTTTAATGAAAAAGCTTAAAAAAAAGTTATCTGTCAATAACAGGATAGCTAAAAATATTTTCTATTTATTGCTTAAGAGATTTTACAAATTGTCTTTTGAATTACATTAATTGATGTTTAGGGATGCGTTCAATCAGCGTCCATCATCGATAATTTCTTATACTGCGATAACAATATAAAATGGCGACATCAATATATAGTTGACATTGAATTGACATCAATATCGAATCATTTACTATACGTCAAAGTAAATTACAAATTTTAGGTTAGAAAAAATATTTTTATATTTAATAAATTAAAGAAGAAAAAAAAGAATAACTTAAATTAATATTAAATTGCAACTTTATCTATATTTTCTCTTTCATATTGAAAAATTTTACACTTGACATCCTATGACTACAATTATTACAAGTTATAGCAATTAAATAAATAAAACAAGTGTACTTCATCTATTTTTTATACGATTATCGGTTACATCAAATTGTCGCGTAAAAAAATGACAAATTTACATATAGATATTTACATTGGTTCTAAGTTTGGAAAAATTCACGTAAAAGCTAAAAAATAAAAATTCTCATAGAAAAATGTTTGCTGCTTATTAATTTCATAACAAGAAGAAGAAAAAATATATGTAGCTACGAATTTCAAATGTACATATTTATGGATTTAAATCCATTACAACAACAACAAAAAAATGATGTAATGAACCGTTTTCCAAGAATCAAAATACAAACATCAGGATTACATACCTTATCGAATAAAAAAGTACACATTTCATAAATTTATGCTAGATTTTAGATTTAAATTTAATTTTAGAGGTAAATTTTGAATAAAAACTGTTTAAATAATCGCGTTAAAAAGTGAAGAAATCGCGCAAAAAAAAAATAAGGATTCGTGCAGCACTAACAAATTGCGTTAAAGTGAATTCGCGTAAAAAAGGGGTCGCGTAAAAAAAGGATTAGATGTAGGTATAGTAAAATGTTGGCCATTGAACGGACTCATTATTGTGTATTGAGTATTGAGAGTTGGGGGTGATCGATGCGCCTTGACCTATTTAGATCTCTTTCTTACTTCTATCTTCATGGAGCCACTCCATTATCTAGAGTACTTTCTCAAGTCCAGTTTCCTGAAGGCATTTTAGTGACATTTCGAGTAGATTTACGGACGGAAGGTCCTTCTAGGCTATGCAGTACTCCCCAACGTCTCATTTTACAAAAATATCTAAAATTATAGAAACACATTCCTCTATCCTCTATCTACATACATATAAATCTGCAATACAATTCATGCATAATAATGTCTGTAGGTCAATAACAATTTATGTAAAACAATAAATCAAAATCTAATTAACGCCGAACGAAATAGTTTTTCCACAGCATATCCATAAAACTTTTATTGTCGCTCCCATTTAAATTTCTGAGAGATGCACATTGTCAATATTCTAGAAAATATTATTGCAATAAATATTTAAGTTGCAAGTAATGTAATAAATACGAACGAATAAAATATATTACAATGTGTTTTATTGAAGCACACTACGTTTAGTGTAATAAAGTTAAAACAATGAAAATTTAGAGCGAATAGAAAGGCAATAGATATCAAATACGAGTTGAATTATGTTCCTTATGTAAATTTATTTATATATTCGCATATGTATGCATGTAGGTATATTAGGGTGGATAGATTGTTTGCAGTTTTTTGAAAATTGGCGAATTTAAATGCATAGTTCTGAATTCATGAGGAAAATACAAGATGTACTCGTATATATAAAAAAAAATAAAGAAAATTTTTATTTTCTATGTCATCCCATTGTAAACGGTTTTTACCCTTAAACCATCTCAGAATTTACCTACATATTCCCACGTTTTTCTAAATTTTTCTGCGTTTTTCTCATTTTACAAAGGCACAATGACGCACATCATAGCCGTAATCATATCGATGTAAGTGGTGCTGTGTATTTGCTTTGTTTGTCTGTCCTTTTTTTATTTTTTTTCGTTTTGTTTTGTTTTTGCTTCTTTTTTTTGTGTTTTTCTGTATATTTTTTTGTCTCCATTTCTTCGTCTTTGCGTCTGTGAAGAAACACGTCATTTAATAGTAATAGAATTGATTAAATACAAGAGGAAAAATAAAAAAATAAAAACTATGAGTACATGGTACATAAAATGAATCAAATTTCATTACTTAATTGTCAATTGTCATTGGATTGCGAATTTGTGATATAAATTTGAAGGAGAGAATAACAAAATTTTTAAGTATGAGCTGGTATAACGTATAAAGTATATGTCAGTTACGAATCCTGCTAACGTGTAACGGAAGGAGTGCTTCCGTATAAAAAACATTCAAAATCTTAAATACTATCATTTATTGTTGCTCATGTATAAGCTTCAGATATTGAATGGAAAAGGATTTTATGATTGAGGAATTGGCAATTAGGAAATCTTCACATAACTAAATAAAAAGATTAAAAATTAAGTAAAAATACATACAGTCATGTATGGTATTACAAAAGCCGTTGTTGGGTAAATGAATTGATACAGTCATGTTCGGCAAAATAGAAACAAAGCATATTTTGTATGAAAAAAATTCAGTCATTTCTCCTAGTTGTTAGGATTGATATCTGAGAAATTTATGAATGCAGATATTCATTATTATTATAGGAGAAATGACTGAATTTTGACTTTTTCATACAAAATATGCCTTGTTTTTATTTTACCGAACATGACTGTATCAATTCGTTCACCCAACAACGGCTTCTTTTTATACCATGCAGTCGTAAGTGCCTTTTACACAAAATGCGCGCTTCATACCTGGTAAATCAATTTACACCTTATTATATCAAATACATGGCAACAATATTGATATCCCTATCCCTACTTATTGTACATGAGTTGCAGCAAAATTGTAACAATATGGTAGACACTGAAACTTTAAATTTCTTCTCAACAAAATTTGAAGTTAATATAGCTACATTAGTTTGAAGGACAAATAATAGTTTCATAGTATCCATCTTTATTGCATTTAACTTCGTTACTAATTGTTTGGTAAAGTTTTAAGTTTTCAATGTGTTGTGTTGTTTAAAGACACTTAATTATATTTCAATGATACAATGACATATATATGCAATTCCGTTCATGCATATTTTTATTGTTTAATCTAATGAAATTTATTTATTTGATAATTGTACTTTCCCACTTTTCACGTACCTTTAATCTAATTATACCCTTACATAATAATAACAATAATAATAATATGGGCTCATCATTTTTCGTGCATGGGATCATATTATTAAATTCACTTCCAATCAATATTAAAAGTAGTGCAATTATACAGTGGCTTTTCGTAAACATTTTTGTATAGACTTTGTAAGCTAACTACTTCTTAGGATGCTTCCAGAAAAACTCCTGAATTCAATATTGAACTGTAACTATCATTTTCTTTTATAGATTTATTATTTTCTTATTTAAACTTTTTCTTAATTATCATTATACATACATACATACATACATACATACATACATACATACAATACATATGCCCAATAGGCATTTTTTCAATTACTCTTCTTGATAGATCGAGTGTACAGTGTACACATTTTAGGATCTCCTGTACACAATTGTATTAATAATAAATAAATAAAAATACCACAAATGGACCACATACTCTGTGAAAGATCGACATGAACGTTGCCAAACAAATGGTCGAATAGATATCGATAAAGTGGCCTCAGTGTGGAGCCAGCTAAGGTCCAATGCAAACAAAAATCCAGTTATACGGAGAAAAATGACGCTATACAGAGTTAACAGGAGCTATCGAATTGATACAATTATTAATAATTAGGCATCAATTACCTAATGAGTTCCAATTATAGGATTTATAGTATCGTCGATGCACTAATGCGCGATTACCAAAATCTCAAGGCGCCCAAATATGATTTGAGTATACATCACTATTCTATACACAATCATAAAAATGATATATTTTAATAGCCTAGACTAGCCTAGACTATAGAATATTATCTTTTATGGTATATTTTTATGCCAATGTTTTCATGCAAATTATTTTGTTATGTAGGTATACGTAGTATTCTGTTTTTTTGGCCAATGAAATAAACTTCCCTATCCCTAATGTTTTGTGAATTAAAAAATAAAGCTTGAAAAGCTATTTCAAAAATCCCATAGAATATGAAAAACATTTTTGTGTAAGCAGAATTTAAACAGTTTTATCTATACATATACAAATACATACATAGATTACATATGTAGGTATCTAAGTGCATATAGATATGTATGTTTTGTAGCATATTATGGATATATGTATGTAGGTAAAAAAAAAATGTTTGAGAGTTTGCAACTAAAACATATTTGAGGCAAAAATTTAAATTTTAAATGTGCTAGAGCTAGTAGTAGTTCTTTATAAAATACACTTCGTATAGAGTTGGATTAACTACATAAATGCTCTTTAACGAAATCGCGTTGGCACTGAACAAATTTAATTACTTGCACTTTATGACTTTTACTTCTTATAATTATTATTGTTTTTACTACCTATTCATATGTAAGAATTAAACAGTGGATTAAACGGTAAGCGGAGTAAGCGGCCGTGTAGACCAGGGGCGGATCTCAGGGGGGGTAAAGGGTGTAATTACCCCCCCAAGAGTTTTCAATAACTAAAATAATTTATTAGAAGAC